>JANHGB010013323.1:0-19900 GCA_026283785.1 Coracopsis vasa
ATGCCCAGACAGGTTTTGAGTATTACCAAGGATGGAGATTCCATAACCTCCTTGGAGAACCTGTGCCAGTGCTCAGTCACCCTCACAGTGAAAAAGTGTTTCCTGATGTTCAGAGGGAGCCTCCTGTGTTTCAGATTGTGCCCATTGCCTCCGGTTCTGTCACTGGGCCTTGTGAGAAGACCAGAGACAATGGTACTGTGGCAGAACTTGACTCCATCTTTTATACATCATCCCTTCAGGCATTACATACATTGATGAGATCCCTCCTGAGCCTTCACTTCTCTAGACTGGACAGTCCCAGCTCTCTCAGCCTTTCCTCACATGAGAGATATCCAGTCCCTTCATCGCTGCAGTGCTCTTTCAATGGAACAACCTCCAGCAGCTCCCCATTTTTCCATAAAATGCTGTAACCTAGATAGCTCTTATATGACACGCAGGAGCATATATAACTCCTATATACGCTGTCAAGCGGGCATGTTCTCAGAATATACATAAGATGCAGCTGTCACTACAATAAATTCCTGCGGCTTTAGAAGCCGGCAGAACTCAGACCTGCCTCTCACAGGGCAGCAGCGAGGCACCGACCAGCCAAAGAAGAGTATCGCCTTTATTCCACCGAATTACCACAATGTTTGAGGTGTTTCTGGCGGCCGCTTTTAACCGAAAACCGCCGCCGTTCGGCCCCGGCAGCGACCGGGAAACACCGCCTCACAACCGGGCGGAAGGCCCCACGTCCGGCGCCGAGAGGCGGAGCAGGGGGAATAGTGGCTTCCGTCCTCCCGCCCTCGGTGTCGGTGTAAGCGGAGCCGGGAGCGGGGCGGCGGGGAAGGAGGAAGGTTTATTTGTCGAGTGCCAGTGCAGAGATGGTGTCGCTGCTGCCGCGCATCGAGCGGCTCTCGTCGCGGGTGGTGCGGGTGCTGGGCTGCAACCCGGGGCCCATGACTCTGCAGGGCACCAACACCTACCTGGTGGGCACCGGCTCCAGGTAACGACCCTGCTCGGGGCCGGGGGGGAAGGGGAAGCGGCCCGGGCGACCGCCCGATCCCGTTGTCCCCCGCCCCGCTTGAGGCCTGTGCGCTGCCACCGGCTGTTCCGAAATCTTTTAATTAGGGTAAAAAAAGAGGAGAAGAAAACAAATATTACAGCATTAAGTCTCTGTGACCGGTTCTAGGAGGTGGTTTGGGCGGGTGGAGTTTGGACCTGCGGCCGGGCGAGGGGGTTCCGTGAGGGAAGCGAATGGGTGCCTCGCCTCAGGCCTCTCAGGCTGTGCTGAACGGTGGCTCCTGTGGCTCGTCCTGGAGCTGGAATTGTGTGGTCTAAGTTTATTTATTATTTATTTTTCCCACTTTGTAAATTGCTGTGTCACTGGTGCAGTGGAATGTCAGGGAGGGTGTATGGAATATGGAGGCATCCTTGACTACCACATTGCTATGTAATGTAACATTAACTGTCACATGAACAGAAGGAACTATTTCACTGCTTGGGTTTTTTTCTCTTTCTTTTGTCCATGTGTAGAAGAGTCCTTATTGACACTGGGCAGCCGAATACTCCTGAATATATCGGCTGTTTGAAGCAGGCACTTTCAGAGTTCAACATCTCAATTCAAGAAATTTTAGTGACACACTGGCATTATGATCACGTTGGTGGAATATCTGATATCTGCGAAAACATCCCTCATGGTAGGCCAGAGATTTCAAGTATTGTTGAAAATGCTAGGTATGTGGTAAAGAAAAAAACTTTTACTGATTGCTTCTATGCAAATCAGATATTCTTCTAGAATCTCCATATAAACTGTATGTAATTTCATGATACTGCTGCAGTGTATAGAATAAGAGCAGTATATCATCTGAATATTGTAGTGGCAGTTTTTCTTCAAATTTTATGCATACTTTTATAGTGAATTTTTCTTACATGTAAATAATGAGACCCTAATTTAACATCAACAGTTTGCACGGTATTAAGAGATAAGAGAAAAACTGGATACTCATTCCTTTCTATATTGACAGTAATGACAAATTGACCATTATTTTTGCTGTGTGAAAAAAAATAACATAATCTCTGAAAAAGAAACTTGCATAACTTAAGAGATTCCTTACAGCAGACCATTAGTAATTGCTGACAAATTCACAGGCCTCAGATCAAGAGAGGAAAGCAGGTAGGGCAGTCTACAGGTAAATTCTGATCTAAAAATGTCTATTTAGTGTGGATCAACAGAGAGGTTTCTGCTTTAGTATCTGGCAGGAGAATAAGCAGAATGGATAATGTGGCAGTTCTTAGCGTCTTGGACTTTGTCACAAGCTTTGTCACAGGCTTCATCAGAGTTTGTGAAGTTGCCAGGTGTTTGTCTACAAAGAAGCGTAGACATTAGTTAAAACAGCATTGATGCCTTTGTGAGGTTTTTGATCTTGTCAACCCATAAGCATGGTTGTAAAGTCTAGCAAAGGATATAAATAACTTTCTGGGTTGCTCTCTGTAGCTATTCCAACCAAGGCATTCATAGTTCGTGTACAGGTGAGGATGGCAGGCACTGAGGGAAGTTGCAAATCAAAGCCTCCATCCAGTGTTAGGCAAATGTTGAGTGATGCTTCTGTGAATCATAATGCAGAATGTGAGCACAGAAATGCGTTGTCATAGAAACTTGTGGGTTTTGGCTCTTGATAGGTCAAGATCTGTAAACTATAGTAATTATTGACATTTCTTTATTATTTGTGCTTTTTCATCTTCAGGATTGCTGCTTGTCCAGAGTACAGTGTTCAGATTCAGTGGCTTTCACTATTCAGTGTTTGTGGCTCTGGAATAAATTCACTTTGTAAACAAAGTTACTGTACCAAATTTCTTGTTTCAAGTTTTGTATTCATACTATATAATAATTAAGCTTTGTTAGCGACAGATCATTTTCTTTGCTTTTTTTTAAATAGACTCAGAATATCGCATCAGTAAGCTTCCTCGTGTCCCTCACCTTGAAGAAAATATAAGAGGAGGACATAAATATTTTTATCTTAAAGAGGGCGATGTGGTGCAGACAGAAGGAGCCACACTCAGGTAAACACCAATTTCTGCAAGTTTTCTGAATCACATTTTTTTTTCAGAATTCTGACATATATATGTATCCTAACTTCTAATGATTGTCAAGCCATCTACTCGTTCCTACGCTTAGGCGTGTAGACTTCCTATCATGATCTAGCAGGGTATGTTTATACAAAAAAATTGTTTTTATGAATGAGGATTATCAGGAATTAGCCTTTAGTTTTTGTTTAGCAGACAAATTAAGAATATTTCTCTTAAAAATATTTTCTCCAGAAAAATTAAATAGGATTTTACTTACTTTCTCATCACGCTTAGATGAGTAATTATTATTAAAATTGATACATTTGAGAAGTTTATCCTAGTCTGGGTGGATTATTTGGCATGCATTTCTTTTTAGTTTTAAAATATTTCCCAAAATGATACTGAAACATATGTAAAATGTTACATCTTAAACCTTTAGCCTGTCAGATTCTTGTAGGGTGCCAATTCAGGAGGGCTTCTTCCCAGAAAGCATGTTGCCTGTCTTGTTAGCTTGAATGAATGTAAAGTAGAAAGCCACTCTGCCTCACACAAACACACACACTGAAAAGATTGGACCATTCTGTTACCAGACTTCTTTCATTAACAAGGCATTACTCTTCTAAGGACAAATCTTGCTTGTTTTCCTCAATTTATGTGTGAATTATATTCCACTTGTAGAATATACCTGTTGGCTGATTGGAAGAAAAAAATATACAAAGGATGCATGTGAGCAAAAGCCTTTTATTTTGTTAGTGTGAAAATAAAGTAAACAAAACAAACAAGCACCTAAGCAACAACACACAGAGTATTATATTGAATATTGCAGATCTATCACTAGCCTTAGTGGCATGTTTGGACAAAATCGATTTAGAGATCGAAAACAACTTGTTAAATTTGAATCCAAGTAAGAGAGAGATGGCACATCTTGAGGTTTGGAGTAGTGCAACCAAAGTTTATGCTTGGTTAAAAGCAGGTATTCCCACCTTGTTAATTCAGTAAGCATTTTAAGGGTATGATTAGATCCACCATTGGCTCCAAAATAACCAATAACTGCATTGTAAATTTCAGTTAGCCACCTTCAAAGTTTCAAGGTGTGTCAGGCGGTGTTGGGTTCTTTTTCCTTTGTTTTTTTCCATATTAGTGCTTAAGTTTCATCAGGACCTGGAGGATACTACCGAGGCATGATGAAGCAACCAATGAACTTGATTTTTGTGTTGCCCCTGCAGGGTGTTGGCTCACCTGCTTTCTGGTGAACTCAGTGTTCAGTAAGAGCTGGAAGTCATTACATCAGGTGGTGCTGTGCTTCTGGCCTCCCAGCCCTCTACTAATGTGGTTGGGTGTTGTTTAGCCTGTACACTGTTGGCCTGTACACTCTGCTTGACACCAAATCTGTCCGTTCCTTATCATTGCTTTGATGCATCTGCCATTAACAAGGTGATTCTGATGAATTTCAGCAGTGATGTAGGTCTGAGTTGCGTTACTTTCAGTTTGAATCAACTTCATCATGAAGCCTTCTGCCTTTCAAAAGTTATAGTGAAGGGACACTACAGTACAGCTCCTTAGAAGCTCATATCAGCTGCCTATTTACCTTTTTTTTCATTCTAATGCGGTACTTATTCAAGCTGTGAGGTCCTAAATCCTTACCATTGATGTTTAATGACCTGCACATAGAACAGCTAGAAGACTAATTCCTTGTTGTATTTGACAGCTCCACTCTGTCATGGGGCTTTCAAGGAAAAATAAATTTTGGGAGACAGAACTTTATCTGCGTTGGATCCAGCAATTTATAGTTAATTTCTAAAAGAATTGGCACTGTCATCCTTACTCTCTTTTGCTAAGTGCAAGGTGTTTGTCAAGAGTTTCACACATTTCAATCTGGAAATGACATGCCAATTTTTCTTTTTTAAAGCTTCAGAGTAAAGCCCTTTATAACACAAATTCTACATGGCTAGCCAGCTCCCTTAATTCACTTTTATTGTGTGTCACACAACTAAAAGTAGGTTTGAGATGTATTCTCTACATGGTGTAGGAAAATAGACTGGGATTAGACAAAGCAGTACCCTGTTTACGTTGACATTTCCAGCCTTTTTTGGTCTATTTTTTTCTGTTTGTGGGCTACTTTCTAAGTGTATGATTTTATTATTTGTTTCTAGCTTCTGAAAATGAAGCATATATGCTGTATGAAAAGCTTACGCTTTTTGTTGTTGTTTTTTAAACAGAGTTTTATATACGCCTGGACACACTGATGATCATATGGCTTTACATCTAGAAGAAGAAAATGCTGTATTTTCTGGTGACTGCATTTTAGGGGAAGGAACAACAGTAATTGAAGACCTGCATGACTACATGAAAACTTTGGAGAGGTTGTTACAAATGAAAGTAGATTTAATATATCCTGGTACGTGGTTCTATTTGTAACTGCTCTGGTTTACTATATATTTTTTACCTACAGCCTCTAAGAATCTGAGAACTCTTACTGTAAGCAACCACCATTACTAACGTAACGATTCAAGTTCACTACTTAATATATGTCCAGTGCCAAGAAGACTTTGTGGCATGGTGGTTTGCAAGAGTTGAGAATTTTTCAGTGATAGGTATCTTTCTTTCCCAAGATTTCTCCATTTGAGGGTGAATCTTGTGCTTCTGTGCCCAGAGCACACAGAGGTCAGAATCACTGTTGTAGTCATACAGCAGATCTGGGTTTCTGATATTACTCTATCCGTATGCTTTAATGTACCCTGGCAGAAAAAATAATAGTTGTTGTTTTGGTCCTTTGCATCCCCACACACACTGCCAATGTGAGTTACTTAGGAACATTTTTGGAGAGAGATGTCTGTCTTTTGCAACACGGATTAATCACAAATTTATCTTGGAAAGCTGCAGAACTGTCAAATGGTTGTCTTATTTAATGACTTAGCTTAAATTTGAAAAAGAGCCAAGAGGCCAAACACCATGTTCTAAAAATGTCACCGATTCATTTGTTCCGTGACTTCGCTTTCATTTTTTTCCTCTATCTCCCCCAAACCTTGGGAATGCATTTACTCTTCATATAAACCACATGTCTGTTTGGCAAGACTGGATTTTAAGAAATCATTATGTAATTAAGATTTAAGCTCCACATTTGCTTTTTCAGGGCTACATCTCAGGATTTCTTCTGACTTTTTCTGTTTCATCTTCTTCCACTTATCATTCTGAGTGACTGCGTCTACATTCTTAGTTCTGTCTTCCTCCATTAACCATCTGTGTTTAGCCTACGTAACCAAATCTCTTTTGTGTTCATTCTTAAAATATGCTTCTTGAAGTAGGTGTTCTTTAAGTGCTTTAAGATCTAAGCATAAAAATGCTATTTAAGAAAAATATCATTATAGATATTTCATGGATGTGGAAGCTGACATAGAAATAGTGACTTGCTCACAGTAATTTACTACTGGTAAAATTAATAATATTTTAGCCTCTAGAATCTCAATCTATTGAACAATCGAATGTTCTGCTTTCCTTCTTTAATACCTTCAAAACACAGTATGTTCCTCTAATTGAGGTTCTGCCTTCCAAAACTCCATACATGCCAAATTAAATTTTATCTGTTGTATTTCACTCTCTCCTTAATCATTATTTATCTAGATTATACATTGACCAAGGTTAAATATTCGTGCATTTATTTGTAGCTTTTTGCTACACTGTTGTAAGTATGTTCATGCTGTACTTGCAATAAGAAAGCCAGTGGGATATTACACATTTTGGTGATGAGTAGCTAAATATTGAGATAGTTTGGAACTAACTTTCTTTTTTTACCCGTGCAGCACAAAATGTATGTACATTTGTGTAAAAGATAGCTATTGCCCCATGACAACAATTGTTTAAATTACTGGTATGAACTACAGTAACATGGTAACTAGAAGGTAGTTTGCTTTACCAATACATTCTGGATAAGTTCAGTACTTTGACTTTATTGCAGTTTTAGGTCTTCATAATTCTTGAACTGTTTCTGTACATGCTTTAGCATTCACATTGCAGCCTCAGAGTTAAATGTAGGAGAGCATGAATTTCTGTAACAAGCTGACTGCTGGCTACCTGTGAGTAGCTGAATTTTGCCTTCCCCTTCCACATTTTTTTGATTTAATGTGGAAATAAATTCAGGCATAATGCTCATGACAGTCTATTTACAGCCGATAGTTGATGAGAATTCTTTGGACCAGAAAAGGGCTTTTTAGTCAGTAGAGGGCTCCCCATCCTGTAATAATAAATGATGTTGCTTGGAAATACAGGTACAAAACGTACTGGAGTTAGGAAATCTGGGTGAAATTTCATGAGCTGATTCTTTTCTTCAAATTCATCCTTTGTGCTTTAATCTACAGTAAAGTAAGAGAGTCTGTATTACTTCATAGGGTGTTATGAGAATAAAAACTTACTGTTTCTGATCATATGGGCTCTACAGAATTCTGAAATAATAAGAAGCTGCTGGATACAACGTCTGAATTACTGGAAGGATGGTCGATTTTGACATCTTTCTCATATGCTGAGGAACATTTTACATTTATGCAGATACTTATTGGTAAAGTTAACTGTGTAGCTGTTAAAGCTAATCCACATCTGGATTTAGTTGTAAGCTTTCTGACATCATTTTAATGTATGTATATGCATACACATTTGCTGTAATGGATATGAAATTCCTTTAACTTTGGAAAATGTGGGTTCCGTTCCAGGTACTGACATGCACTTAGAAGAGCAGAGAATGGTTTTAAGACTGTCTTGTGATTCCATGTTCAGGCCTTAATTTTGAATACTTTAATGTGACTTCTGTCATTAGAGGATGCAAAAGAATGGACAGTTACCATTATAGTCTCTTTATAGTCTCTGCTCTGTATATCTTGATGTGTTTTTTCTAAATTTAAACTTTTGTTTTTATAAATGGTAACATACTGACTAGAGATACTGTCATATTTGTAATTTACGTTGTAAGTAACAGTAGCTTCAAATTAAATATCTTTGAAATCATTAAATATATGTGCATATGAGATTATAGTTTTATATTCAAATGTTGCATATTTGTTATTTATAATACTACCTTTACACAAGATAAGCTTCAGTGTATATTTTGTCATTTCAAAACTGCTGAAGTGAGTGTATAAATGAATATATACATAAATACTTAGACTTTTGAAGAAGAGATTCCTTTGACACTTCATTTCATGGATATTCAAACCGTGAAAAATTAGTTGCTGTTTTTCTATATATTGCCTGTCCTCAGGAAAAATAAGCTCTAATTTTAAAACCTTAAAACTAAAACCCCATGTAGTCAGTTAACCCAAAAAAACAAGTAAAGAATACGTTTGGTTTAAAATAGTCAGCCTCAGAAGAAACTGATTTGGATGATAGCAAGTAACTTCTAAAAGAAAGGTATTTTTTTTCACAGTAGTTTCTGTTCTATCAATTTTATAAATTACTTGGAGCTTATACTGGCAAAGCCAGAATTTGGTGCTTCTACTTCAGGTGAGGTATACAGACAAAGAAATAGAAAACCTTGCTAAAAGTATGTGACAAATATTCATGCAAGTAAATTTCTCCATAGATAAAACATTAAATTTAATTTCTGTGCATGTAACTCTCAATGTCTGAAAAATATTTAATCTAGTATTTTAGCATATCATGAGGCAGTATTTGATTTTTCCACAAAGATTAGTTCTTTACCAATTAAGCCTTTTTCTAGTTTGAATGAAAGACCTTTCAGTAAGTTGAACATTTCTGATCTGCCACAGTAAAAACACGTTTTGTTTATTAACCAGCCAGACGTAAAATGATCCACATATAACCTTCCTTGTGCATTGCTTATTCCTGCCCCGACACGTTCCAGCTGGCTCACTGACTTGTGTTCTACTCGTTTTTTTGATCAGACTTACATTTTTAAGGGAATAAAGTACAGTGTGTGAGTCAGTTTTGAAGATCTGTCCTGGAAAATTTATCTGTTGTAATTAAAATATTACTTCTCTTGCCCTTCTGTTCGCTAGATAGCCCCCAACAGCACAGTAGTACATGAGTCCTTTGCCTCACCAGTACTGTTCAAAGACCAGGATCAGTTAAAGTCGTCAGTATCAATATCCTTTGGGGAGACTGGTACAGGTAGAGGTAACACCAAGTCTCTTCAGCAGTGAACTCCTTTCCTGAACTCCCTTCCATTTTTTTTAATATTTTTTTTTTTTAATAGTCTAATCTTCCCTTGCTTTCCTTATACCTTCTGAAGTGTTCCCTTTCCATGTTCACGTTTTTTCGGATCCTAATTTTTCCTTTCCATCTTAATACATTTCAATTGAAGACTGTGATGCGGACATCCAAACTTAATTTTTGCCTATTTGTATGCCAAAAAAAAAAAAAAGGGTACTCTGGCAGGGTGGTGTGTACAGGTGCTGCTCCCTTCTTATGACTTTTGAGTCTACCAGAGTTTACATAAGAATGATTCAGTTATTCAGTAACATACTTAATTCCAAATATAAGTAATAGTGCTCTGTTATGTGTCTTTTGATTTAGGTCACGGCCCGGTAGTACGTGATGCAAATACTAGAATCCAGGGCTACATTTCTCACCGAATTGCACGTGAACAGCAAATTCTGAATGTTTTCCAGAAGAATGTTGGAAAATCATACACATCCTCAGAACTTGTAAAGATAGTGTACAAGGTAATTGTTGATTAGAAGTTTTTAGATCAAACTAAAAAAAATTGAAGTTATGCTCATAAAATGGTATCTAACAGTTTAAGTATTTGAGTGAAGACCATGGTGGCTTTTTAAAAGATACAAAAGAAAATATTTCTGCTTGTTCAGAATTCATATATGACTGTGCATTTAAATTATATTGTTTAAGCACTTTATTGGTGTGGGGCCCTCATGATTCTTACAAACTCTTATTTCATTACCTAGATGGTCCTAAGCACAGTTTCATAGGACCAAGCAAAAATAAAACTTTTAACGCTTGGTTCTAAGTGAAAAGTAAGAGATGACTGTTAATTGTTATTTGTCAAGGTGTTTTTGGAGTTTTCTGAAAGACTGGTTAAAAATTCTAGTTCCTGGTTTTACCAGTTTGTAGGAGAGTGCAGATGAACTGCAGTTGTGTAGAAATGGATATTGCACTCAGAAGCTGGGTAGCCTTAGACAGGTCTAAGAGTACTTTTCCAGTGCTTCATTATTCTTCATGTAACCTCAGTGATTTGTATCTGGTACGGGGGTTGCCTCTCCTAGCAAGTAGAGGTAAAAGAGATAAAGCATTTGCTTTGGATGATGTCAAAGTTGCCAATGGCTGTGGTTTGTGAACAGGTCTGAAACAATTTCACAGCTCATTTTTCATGGTTATGCTGACGCCCAGTTTCCAAAAGAATGACTACATTACCTTGGAACATTTTCTGATGCTGAGGTATTGTGGCTGTTCAGCTCCTGCAGTTTTCCTGCCTGAACAGTTTTTAAGTGTACAGCTGTTAACATGTTTCTGTAAATCACAAACCACTTGTCCTGTCACTATATGATAAGAATTCTTTCAGTACTACTAAAGCATTCATATTTTTTTTTTTAAAAAAAGTGTAATCTTTCAAAGTTTTTTTTAGGATTCAAAAATTACTGAGCTAGTTTTCTAGCGAATTTTCCTGCCAGACTCATTATTTGGAGAACTTTTTAATTTTCAAAAAGGAGGCTTTACTTTTGAGATGATAGAGCTGAAGATGATGATGTTGAGAAACATTTTTGGGTTTTACCTAAGGAGCATTGGAAATGTTAAGAGACATTCTGAAGTTCTTCTGAAGTTGTATAAGGATATTTAAACCCATGCAAATATTGTCATGGAATAGAAGTGAAAGTATCAGTGGACAAATGCATCTTTAAATTTGTCTTTAAAAATACACAGCTACACTGACAACCTGGTGCAGACCAAGTTTAGAAGAGCACAGGTTTCTTAGCATTGGCCAACCTTTGCATAATACAGATGGATAATGCAAAGCATGAGCAAAGCAAACAGAAGTGTGTTATTAGGCTACCAGTTTAACTGCTGTAAAATTGATTTACTCATTTCACTTTGTTGTCATTATATAACTGAGTGCTCAACATAGCAATTCAGAAGAGAAAAATCTATATTAATAAAATACAAGTTCCATATATTGAAAAAATAATTGGGAGATATTTAAACAAATAGAGAATGCCTATTTGTGTTCCCATTAGGAGATCCCTGAAAATTTACTTCGAGCAGCAGAAAGTAACCTCCTAGTGCACTTGAAGAAGTTGGAGAAAGAAGGAAAAGTGTGTAAGTTGTGGATGGAGGGTGGAAGGAGCATAATTTTCATTTTGATTTTCTGTGTGCTGTTTCTTGTTATATTTTAGTACATTATTTCTTGGTGTGTTAAAAAAAAAAAAGAAAAAAAATACCTGCAGTTAGTTGCAGTAGCTATCCTTCAGGCAATTTGAAGTAGAAGTATATACAAAATACACATACAATTATATACTGCAATGCATATACCTCTCATTTTTTATGTAAGACATACCATGGAATATATTCCTCTAACACTAGTGTTTATAGCTTTGTCTATTTGCTGAAATTCCTACCTAAATGCGCATGCACATAGCATTTGATGGGATTACATTTTACAATTCTGCCTTTCCTAAATATGTATTGTTGTATGTTTGTGTTCTAGAGACAGTGAAAATCACGTAGTGTGAATTTTTACAATCTCTGATTAGTACAGTACTGAAGTAGAGCAACTATATTTAGTTTGCTGTTTCTAGATTGTGCCTTTACAAGGTGAAGTATTCTATTTCTGTAATGGTATATGCATGTAGAAACATCATTCAGCCAGAAGCTAAAGAAAATATTTCTTTCTGTACATTATATAACTGCACGGAGGACTGACTACTTAGAAGTAAGAATTACACAATATTTACAACTGTTTCAAATTTTCAGCATTTAGGAATCTGAATAACAACATGAAATTAGTGTATTTCTTCCAACTTAGACCTTCTGTTTATTTTAATAATAAATCAGCTACTAGGTGCTGTTTGAACAGTTGAGACTTAGTATTTGTAATAATAATGACCTTCTTGTTATTCAAAGAAAATAGACCAAAGTCACACAAAGACAGTCATTACTGAAGTTCAGAAAATCATGTCCTTATGCCATGAAAGCTTAGTGCATGATACTTGGTGCACCAGCTCTTGAATGTGATCTCAGTTCTTGGATATTAACATACATTATTGACCTACACATTTCTCCAGTTTGGTTCCACAAGATTCCATATGGGCCATCAAAGGCTGTTGACTATCCTTTCCTTTCACTGGCAAAGTAGCTCAAGCAACAGCATTTTCTGTTTAGATGAAGTAGTGGATAAATTACCATCCTCTTTAAGGTAGACTTGCAGTCCTTCCTGCAAAAGATTGTGTGTGTGCATCTTAAATGTCCAAGAATTAATTTGAATGAGAGAGTGATTTTCATCCCTTAAGCCAGGGTGGGATTTTTTGGTTGGGTTTGGGTTTTTTGTTGTTTGTTTTCAAAAAAAGCACCCTTTTCATGCTTACTAGGAAAAAAAAAAAAAAACACACTCAATTTTCCTCAGAAATCACCTTTGAATTTTGAAGAGTCAGCAGATACAGAGCTTCAGATAGATATGTTCCCCAAATTGCAACTGTTTGCAGTTACTAGAAAGCTTAAATAACTAGAGGAAGAATTGTTGTTGACTCTTGTACTCAGCTGCATGCTCCTGCTTTCCAGAAAGCTTAGTTGCCCTTTAACATTTTTTGGTTTGTTTTGTTTTTTAATCTTCAATTTGTGCTCACAGAGAAGGTAGAAAGCAATCTTATCAGAACGCTCGGGGGGGTTTCTGTGCTGATCTCTGCAGTGTGGAAACAGTTGCTAAATTTTTAAATACAAACTTAGACCCAGATCGATGATAAGCATGTAACATCGTGTGACCTTAGTCAGTTTTTCAGTTCAAATTAAGGACATCTGTTAAGGAAGATTGATTCTGTTGGTTCTGAGCACGTAGCATACAAATGCTTGTGTACTCCTGGTACTTACTAATTTGGCTTTGATATGGTGTCCTTTCCACATAGTCTGAGTTGCAATATTTCAAGTTTTGTTCTCATTATGGAAGACTTGAGTTGCTGTCATAACACTGTCTGCTTAATTTTCACAAAGCATTTTTCCAAAGAAACATGTTGTCAGTATTGATAATGAATATGACAGGGATATTACAACATTACAAGAGAGTTACTCAATGCAAATTATGGCCATATGCTGTCTGCTGCAGTCATTAATTCACTGCTTTATTGTAGAGATTGCAGTTTATGTTAACGTAACTTTTATACCTTCACTTAGGAGTGATACTGCCTTTACAGATTTGCTTTTCTCACTTAAAACAGAAAAATAATGCTTTGTGTGGACGAGCATGGTACAATAGGTGCATGTAAGCTTTCTCTGATGTTTTGATATAAAAATCTTGGTCATAGCTGTGCATTTTTAGAACACAGCTGATGAAGAGATAAAAATAATTTGGCTGTTCCTAATTTAGCAGCACAAGGTTTTTTTTCTCTTAAGTTCATAAACTTCAGAAAAGGAACCAAGTGCTCTGTTACCTCAAATTTCTTAATATCTAGAATTCTAATGTTCTGAACTTTAAATAACTGTAGGTTTATTAAACCCTATTTTATTAATCATTCTTTATATTGCTAGGTTACATTGTGAAACAGTGAATGTTTATCACCTTCCATTAAAACTCAACACTGGCCTGAGGGAAAGTATTCCAATACTTTTAATGAAAATGACATGTATAGACATACATGCATATGTACAGGTGAAGTTTGAGATAGTCTAATATTTATATATAGTGTCTAAACGTTAGTTTGCAACTAATGTGGTCTTGTTTTCTTAACAGTACGTGAGGACTCTCCCAACCTCAGATGGAAAAACAATTTATAAGTCACACAAGATTGCTCAAGAACATTCTGAATCTGCACAGTTGCTGCATGAAAAAATAAAATGATGAGCTGGGAAAACAAGCGAAATCGTACCTAGTTCTTCCTTTTATTTTTATTTTTTTAAAAAAGTGCTAACAATTTTAAAGCATCTAGCAGTCAGTTAATTAATGGTTTTGATATTATTATTTTGGGAAATTTAAAAATAACCTGATACTGAGTTAATAAAATAGAATGAGTGCGAAGAGCTGAATGTTACCTCTGTTATAAAATAAGCAGCATTATTATCATCAGTGGCAGAAGACAAATAGCAAGGTCTTGTAAACCGAATATTACAATATTATAAATGTAATAAATCAGATTTATTAAAAAACTCTAGTAAAAAGAAAAGATGTTATTCTAAATCTGTTTTCATTTGCTTGTGCTTTCCAAAAACTGATTTTCTAGTAAGTTACCTGTACATTCTAAAAAACAAGTTATTTTTGTTAACAGGTGTAAATACTGGGGTTTATATTCCTTTTCTAATTTAGCTGCCTGTGGACATCTTTGCTGGTTGCTCACTGCAGTAAGTTTTAAAAAACACTGAAAATAATTCCAGACTTCTCTGTTTTCTGATGGAAACGCCATTTCTGTGGAATTCATTCAAAGGATTCATTAATTTTAACTCATCAGTGTCAAAAAATGCAGAGAGTTGAAGCAGACTCTTAAATTCTTTATAAGATTCTGCAAGAATGTAATTAAAAAGCTGTATAAATTGAGATGTATACGCACCATATAATGTTAACTTTGCCTATCACTCTGTAACTAGCGGCTTCAAGTTTTGCTGTTAAATCCATTTAAACTACAAATATTTTAACAAAAGGTTGTATTTGATTGTAAGATACTGTGTAGTGTATTAAAATACAATGAAGATTAATTTAAACTGCATATTCAGTTCTCTGTGTAGCTTAAACTTTCAGAGGTGTATAGGTATTTGCATTACTTTGTATTCAAAAGTGTGTGAAGTTTTTGTGATATATATACATATTTTCCAATGCTGGCTCAACCTCAGGAAAAACAAAACCAAAAAATAACCAAGAAAAAAAACACCAACAAAAAAATACAGACATGATGTGTTTGAAAGCACCAGTGACAATTTGTATGTCCTTGAAAATCCTTGAAAACCTTTCACCATTCAGTCCTGTACCCTCGTCTGTCAAGCATGCATATATTTAACGCATGTCTTAATAGCTGTCATTATTTTATGAAGTTGATGGCATTTGTTCTGATCAGCTGAGCCAAATACAAATATTACCAGGAATACCAATCCACAACTGAAATCATAATCTGAAGTAGTAACCAGACTGAGGTTACTAGTCCTCCCCCGAGAAGAAATAACTTTCTACTCTTAAAATGGTCTTTTTGCAAACTTTATTAATCTGGGTTTTGACCAGATCAATGACTCTTGCTCCCTTTTAACTTCCTGTGCAATGCCATTTTGGGGTCTTTTTCAGGTCTCCTGGTTTTTCTTCCTTTGTGTTTTCTGTTTACCTGCATTTCCCATCTTGGCAACTTTTTTGCCCCTTCTCCCACAAACCTTATATTTTTTCAGTTCTTTTTTGGATTATTTCTCTCTTCATAATTACTCAGAAACTTTCACATGGACTTCCTGCCATTACTAATTGCTGTTTTCCTGTAGCTGTTTCATGAATTTATAGTTACCTCTCTGATCATGAGGAATAAACATGGAATTATCACTGGTTTCTCGTTGAAAAACTGAAGTCACGTGCTCTGAATGATGTCATTTTGCTTCAGGAAAACAGAAAGATCAATGAAATGGCAGTTTTCTGTGATGAGGTCTAAAAACCTAAGCCAGCAGGAAACTGGTGTGAAGTGGTGATGTCTCATGAACTTTCTGAGCTAATAAGGAAATCCGCTGGTAGGCACAGTATCTTCTGTTTTACTGTGGTTCATCTTTAAATACACAGAAATGACTTTAGACTTCAGTTAAAGTACTGTTGGAACTTGCAGGCAGCAAAGAAAGCAAGAGGATACAGTTCAGAGAATTCTATGTTCCGCTCTGTGCTGTAGCAAACCCATGACACTCTCAAAAAATAGTGAAATTGCAGTTTAACCAGTCTTGTCATTAATGATCATGTATGGTGTCTCTGGAATGTTAAAAGCAGAAATTGCACTAAAATTCATATACAATAAAAGATATCTACATTAGCTATGACATGTTGTGAAAGTCTTGGGACTCCTTGTTGATTATGAGATTATGAATCAGAGGGGGTGTTTGCTTATTTAAAAATAGAGTGGTAATGTAAGCTAAATATCATGTATGTATAAAAATGAGGGTTAGCCTTTTTACATCCCTGACATGAATTCATTCATCTGTGCAGTATGCATGAAAAGTTAAGAATAAAAACCGGAGAAGGCGCAATTTCTATCTCATCAAGCTGGAAGGGCAAATGTTGTTTAATGTGTTAAGTTTCTAAACTGCCAGGAACAGAAGCTGGAAGAAGCACAAACTGTGTTTCCAGTCTTCTGCCAGCTAATCTGAAGATCCTGTACTGAGAGGAGCATCACTGATCGTCTTTCATAGTCATAAAATTGGAATCTCCCCTGAAGTGACTTGTGCCCATTACCCCTGGTGTTTTCCATGTGACTGACTCCTTGTAAAAAGGGAGTCTTGCTTACTTGTAGCTACCCTTTAAATACTAGAATATGGTGATAATGTCCCCCATGAGCCTTCTTTTCTCCAGGCTGAACAAGCCTAGCTCCCTCAGCCTTTCCCCATACAGCTTCGCAGTCCTCTGATCATCCCTGTGGCCCTTCTGTGGACCCTCTCCAGCCTGTCCGTATCTTTTTTGTAGAGTGGGGACCAAAACAACACAGTATTCCAGGTGTAGCCTGACAAGCACTGAGTAGAGTGCGATAATGACATCTTTATCTCTGCTGGGGATGCCCTTGTTGATGTAACCCAGCATCCCATTGGCTTTCTTTGCCACAGCTGTACACTGTTCACTTCTAATGAGCTTGTGTCCACCAGGACCCCCAGGTTTAAGAGCTAAGAAAAAGGTTTGATAGTAGTTACAACCTTTTCAGATTTTCTATTGTTTCTTGCTAACTTGCTTATTTACACTTCATTTAAAATGTCATTCATGATTATGTCTCTTAAGCATGTTTGATGACTACTGGATTCAGGAAAGGTTCCCATATAGGAATGAAACTCTGTGTCTGTTACTGTGGGGGCAGTAATATGCCTCCTACCAAATCCTCCACACTCTTGTCCCCTGAAATGGTGTATTGGGGTTACATAGCAAGGTTTTGGTAGTAGGGAGGCCTAGGTGGCTTCTGTGAGAAGATGTCAAAAGCTCTCCCCATTCAAACAATCATTTGGAGACCTACTGTTTCAAAATACAGGTGTCTGGGAAGAAACCTAGTAAACGCAAACCAGCAACCCACTGGCAGCCACTGATGGCTGATGGTCTCTGGTGTTTTAGGTCATCTTGCCTTGCCTAAGGAGCCAGAAGAACCATGGTGCACCTGAAGAGGGAACTCCAATAAACAGGTTTGGAAACTGTTCAGATAAGGCAACAGGTTGCCTTGGTTTCCATTTCAGTATAGCAGCTTATAGGGTACCATGAGGACAAGCACAAAACCAGGATGAAAACAACACTCTCTGTGCTAGTATGAGAGGAGTCCTAGCCAGACACTTAAATGAAGTACTTGCTGATTATAGCTTGGGGAAGGGATGTCTTGTCCAAGTTCAGTCCTATTTGTTGCATTCTGTGGAGATGAGGTGACCTGATTTCTTTTAAGGCTGAGGTGGGACATAGATGCAAGACTACACTACAAAAGGGATTCTAATTTTTATCCCATCCCAATATACTTCACAGGTGAGATATGTTACCTCCATGACTATATGGTATGCAGTCGGGATGTACTTTTACAGTGTTATTGCTGAAATGTTTTATTTTAAGGTTACAAAATAACTGCTGTGGACAGGTGTCATAGTTTAACCCCAGGCAGCCACTAAGCCCCATGCAGCTGCTGGCTCACTCCCCCTGTGTTGGGATGAAGGAGAGAATTGAAGAGTAAAAGTGAGAAAACTTGTGGGTTGAGATAAAGACAGTTCAGTATGTAAAGCAAAAGCCGTGAACACAAGCAAAGAAAACAAGGAATTCATCCACTGCTTCCCATCAGAGGCAGGCATTCAGCATCTCCAGAAAATCAAGGCTCCACCACACATAATGGTTACCTGAGAGCACAAACACCATACCTCCAAACTCCAAACATACCTCCTCTGTCTTCCCTCAGCTTTGTGTGCTGAGCATGACACCATATGGTATCATATGGTATGGGACATCGCTTGGGTCAGTCAGCTGTCCCAACTGTGTCCCCTTGCAACTCCTTGTGCATCCCCATCCTACTCACTGGTGGAGTGGTGTGAAGCACAGAAAAGGCCTTGGCTCTGTATAAGCACTGCTAGCAGTAACTAAAATATCCTTGTGTTATCAACAGTTTTCAGCACAAATCCAAAACCTAGCCCCACACCAGCTACTATTAAGAAAATTAACTCTACCCCAGCCAAAACCAGCACACCAGGGAATGATCTAGGACACAAAGCATCTTTGGACTTAGATATGAATGCTAGTCCTGCTTAAATCTTTATTTTATACTGAAAAAAAATCTCCAGCTGTGATTGGGAAAATTTCTGTGGCCTTCTCTGTATTTTTAAGTACCCCAGAACATCTCTAGATACGAAGTTTTCATGTCTCCTGATTTAATAAATTCATACAAAACCTCTCAGTACCTTCACTGCTGATAAAGGTATCTCACAGTTGGAAAAACCCAGTCATACACCAGCCAGTCTGCTCCACAAGCCCTCACTGCTCCATACAGTATGAAGAAACCAACCTATTAAGAACAGTTCATATGATGTGTTTGGTGCATGCTCTCAGTTCTGGCAAGGCAATGCCAATAGCTGCATTTTAATCTCTCACCCTGTATTCATCAGCTACTGGCAGCAAAAGCTGTTCTGACAATGCTAAACTTCAGCCATAAATTACTCCTGTTCTTGATCTTTCTTCTATATATAGGCACTGTATCTGCCAGCCAGAACACTGAATAAATAAAAGTGGCATTTATCTTGGGGAACTTAGTTGAGCACATCAGTGTCCATTTCTCAAACCTCTTAATTCATGTTTTAACCTGGCAACAGCCTTCTCTGCCATTGGGTTGTTTTTTTAACCCGTATCTAACCTCCGTTTTGATCTCTCTTTCTGCTCTGCCTCCCGGCTAGCTTTTCTTCCGTTATGGCTTTCTTGTCATTGCAGTCTTCGTCTCTGTTACTTAGATAACGCAGGTTATTCCTGGCTGTAAGTCTAACGGGAGCAGGCGCCAGCGCAGGGAACCTGTGGGTGTCCTGCGGCTGCGCCTCAGCCTTCACCACAGCGATCGCGGCCTCCCCCGTGTCGGCTTCCGGGGTCCCGGGCCCACCTGCGGCCGCTCAGGAGGCAGCAAAGCTTAGCCAGAGCCTGGGGGGCGGCAGTCGATCCAAGGTGAACCCGCACGGCGCGGGGTGCCGGGGGGGAGCGGAGCCCGGTCCTACTCTGACCGGCCGCTGTCTGGGAGGGTGAAAGCCCCGCTTGGTCCGAAGCGCGGCTACCTCCTCCGCCACCGCGGCGGGACTCACGGCCATTTTCTGTCGCCGCTGCCTCGGTGAAAGAAAGCCGCAACAGTGCCCTACGCAGGCTCTAGGCTAGCAAGCAGCCAGTGACGGCAGCACCCTCAGCACCACTGCCCGAGCCCCCCGGGACAGGCCCCGGGACGGCCTCCCGGGAGCGGGGAAGCGCCAAGCGCCCGCCGTTGGTGGGTTTGAACTGCCGGGCGCTGCCCCTCACGCCTCGGGGTCGGGCCAGCTGGCTGCT
>JANHGB010013324.1:0-17685 GCA_026283785.1 Coracopsis vasa
CTCACAGTAAAGAACTTCTTCCTTACATCCAATCTAAACTTCCCCTGTTTAAGTTTTAACCTGTTACCCCTTGTCCTGTCACTACAGTCCCTAATGAAGTGTCCCTCTCCAGCACCCTTATAGGCCCCCTTCAGATACTGGAAGGCTGCTATGAGATCTCCACGCAGCTTCTCTTCTCCAGGCTGAACAGCCCCAACTTTCTTAGCTTATCTTCATATGGGAGGTGCTCCAATCCCCTGATCATCCTCATCCTGAAGTTAAAATATAATTCTGTAAATTAAGGTCAAAAAGTTTTCCTTATCCATGCTACCAGAGTCTGCTCTCACCTGTCAATTATCAAGGATTTTACAGTCTCGTTTGCTTGCTCTTTAAGGGAAGACATAATATGTCTTCTGCTGATGTGCGAAGAAACCTAGAAAATGAATGGGCAGCTGACTGTTACAGACAGCGGAGGGTTTCAAACATCCTGGAGTTTTTGTTGTTGTGTTTTATAAATTGATATTCATTCCATTAGCAAAATTCCCTTGGTTATAAGGTTGCCAACTGATGTCTTGCACTTATCCTGCAGAGCAGAACACGAATGTGTTAGATTTCCCATTCTTTCTTCTGTGCTGCTTCAGTATGAGCAGTGCTGAGGGCAGGCAGATACCATTTGTTCTCTGTATTTCTGAGGCTGCCATGTATACTTCTGCTAGTGCCAGGGCTGAATTTAAGCCACTATTGTTTCAGAGTTGAACAGAGAATTTTCATATATTCTTTGCATTACACCCAAAAGTATTAGGTAGTAGTTGATGGTTGTCACTGTTCTAGGTTACATTCAAAGCAGTAAGGCGGATATGGCAGGTTTCATACTCTGCGTGTAGAATCTATACTCCCCTGGTTTCTCATAATTTTGAATTTTCATATTAATTTTATATAAAAACATAACGTGGACTTATAAAAACCCATTTGTTTTGTGGTTTTTTATGCTTCCAATGCCATGAAGCTGTGGAACTTTGAGACAATAGATACTGCTGATTCTGTGGATGACACAGGGTTACTGGAGGTGGAGCCTATGAATGAACTTCATGTTGGCAAGAATGTCAGCCTGAGTTTCATGTCAAAAATTCATGACTCCGGACATACCTTTTGGTATGCTCAGGTAAGATACATTCAAGTACATACAGCTCTGTGGAGAAACGTAGAATGAGGGAAGTGATGTTAAGTAAGAGCAGGAATCCATTACAAATCAGTATGTTTCTCTTTGGTAGAATTCGGTCTTCTTCTGGAGATATATATATATATATATATATGTAAAAAAAATTCTTCATCTGTATCTATATCATCTATATTTTCATATATATATATATTTTTTTCTTCTTTCAAATGCTTGAAGAGGCTTCCTAGAGAGGTGGTTTATGTCCCATGCCTGTCAGTGTTTAAGAGGCATTTGGACAATGACTTTAATAAAATGCTTTAACTTTTGGTCAGCCCTGAAGTGGTCAGGCAGTTGGACTAAGTGATCATTGTAGGTCCCTTTTAACTGAACTATGCTATGCTGTGCTTTATTTTCAGTGTATAGTAACAAGTGAGACTCTGGCTTTCACAGCCAGAACTACATAAGAATAGGAAGGCCACAAAAATGATCAGAGGGATGGAGCACCTCGCCTATGAGGAAAGGCTGAGACAGCTGGGGTTGTTCTTCCTGGAGAAGAGAAGGATCTGGAGAGACCTTATTGTGGCCTTTCAATTATTAAAAGGGGCCTATAAGAAAGATGGGGAGAGACTTTTTAGCAGGGCCTGTTGTGGTAGGATGAGGGGTAATGGTTTTAAACTAAAAGAGAGGAGATTCAGACTGGATGTGAGGAAAAAATTCTTTACAATGAGTGTGGTGAAATACTGGCACAGGCTGCCCAGAGAGGTGGTGGGTGCACCACCCCTGGAGACATTCAAGGCCAGGCTGGATGTGGTTCTGGGTGACCTGATGTAGTTGAGAATGTCCCTGCTCATTGCAGGGGCTTGAAGTAGATAAGCTTTGGAAGTCCCTTCCAACCCAAACTGTTCTATGATTCTATGATACTGTCAAAAGGTATTGTCCAAGTTCTGTTATCCTGGACTGATGGATAGGACCAATGTTATCACATTCAGTCATTTCAGTTTCACAATGATAATCATTAAAGACTTTTTAAGGAGTTGCTGTGGGCAGTTTTATTTCTAAATTGAGTTTGAAAATATCCAAGTTACATGTTTTGTTTTTTCATCTTCAGGATACCAATGGAGCCATCTGGAAGCTGGATTTGACTTTTTCAAATATGGTAAGCTTGGTGGTTTGTTTTTTAATTTCTTCTGATTTCTTCAATTCCTTTGCAATAACTTCTTTAACTATACTGGATACATCCGCAGGGAAGTTTGTGTTTTATGAAGCTGCACAGTTAAAAATGTTAGCATTCAAACAGATTTTTTTTTTCTTTTCCCCTTAAAAATGTATTTTCATAATGTTATTTATGATAATGATTGTGCCGGATTATAAGAAATAATTTGAGTTTTGATTCTTGAAACTTTGCCTGTGGTAACAGCTAAAATCATATTCCAAGAATTTCATGATACATAAAAGACTTACGAAGCATACTGTAAAAACTAATATAAAAATTACATAGCAAAACCTAGAATTCCTTGAATGATGAAATTATTTCTCACACAGCATAAGCCCTAGGCTTTAGAGCATTTTTTTTTGTGTTCAGAGCAACAATTTTTTGTTAAAAATACTAATTTGAAGCCTGAAACCTCTTAATGAAAGGCATTCCCCTTTATTTTTGCATACAAAATGATGAAATTTTAAATTAACTTGATGTTCCTACACTAATTTTTCTCATAATCTTCTTATGAACATTTAATTAAAAAAAAAAAAGCAAACAGGAATTGCATCATTTGCATATAGGTATCTTATTCATGCCAAATTTTGTTCACAGAAACAGCACCTGCCTAGATTTTCCAGGTTTGCTGCATGTTTACCTGGTAATACTATAACTGGTGATACCAGCTCCAGAACATAACAGAATTTCTGTTCTTCTCTTGTGCACTGCAGACCCAAGATCCAGAGTGCCTGTTTACCTTTCACTCTGGAAGGATTGAGGCCATGAGTGTCTCTCCCATCACATACCTTTTGGCCACCACTGCTCTTGACCGTAAGTCAAAAGTACACTATTCCTTTCCTCTCATAGCAGTGTAATTATTGGTTTTGAAGAGCACTGATATTTGGTTTGGAACTATTCTGTTTTGAATTGAAGTTGTGTATTTGCTCTTGAAAAGTCACTTGGCAAAAAATTGTTATTCCTGGGATCAGTTCTAGTTAACACAAATCATTAATGTTTTGAAATAATTCATTTAGACTGCTTAATTTTAAAAGCCTGGCATTTAAACAAGAGAAGTTTTTAATGGGAAACTTTTTCAATTCTGTTTGTTCTGAGGTAATGGCTTACAAGATGAGACATTTGGTTTGAATAACAGCACTTGTATTCAAGGCTCTGGATCGATAAGTGTTGGGATTTTTGTTTTGTAAGAAATTACATACATCTGTAGCATTGTGTAAGTCTGTGAATACTAGTATTTGTGGGTTTCTTATAAAATGCAACAGCTATCATGCTCTCAACAACAGCTAACATAGTTACAGACATGTTTATTTAACATACAAATATTGCAAAGTAGCCGTCTCACAGGTAACTTTATAATGCTTTGAGAGAACCATCACTGGCCAGAACATTAACGATGTTATTTACACTTCTCAGAACATGCTACAAAGGTCTTTAACTTAATTCTTGTCAGCAGTAGCTCCTCATGTCTGTGCTGTGCAAAGTCCCTGCTCTTCTAGCTTGAAGACAAACTCCTATCTGTGGCGCGAATGACAGTTAGGATATATGCCAGCTGGAATGGAATTTCATGCAGACCAGTGTGTGTGTATATGAATCTATTAATTTCACCTCTGGTGAAATCTTTCTTTGGACAATCTCCCATTTTCATCCATTTAAATATATTCCTCCCTGAGCAATACCAAGTAGTAGTATATCACCTTTTCCTGTGTTGTCAGTACAGATTTTCCTTACAGTATGCTACAGTTCTGTGATTACTTGAAAATTACGGATAGTGGTCAGCAAGGGACTTCTCATTACAACTCTTAGCCCTGACGACTCTTGGGAGAGCGTAAGTTAAAGGGTGAAGAAACCTTATGTTTTATTCATGAGCACCATGCTAGCTCTGGCACTCTGTAACCGTCACTCATGTCTTTCCAGGAGGGCATTTGATAGTTTGAAAGAAAAATTAATAACATTCTATCCAGCTTTGAATTCAAATGAATAGACATTTCTCCATAAACCTTAAAATGTAAGGGATGTTGCAAGTGTCTCCTTTCCACACAGGATCGGTGCGTATCTACGATTTCATCAGCGACAAACAACTGAGTGAAATGAAGTTCAAACAAGGAGGAACAGCACTGACATGGGCACCTCGTGTTGTGAGTTTTTGCTAGTGTGTTAACAAAAACCCATAGGGACCTATGAGCCTGCCAGCAGCAAGAAAGTTGCTCACTACACAAGACCTTAAAGATGTCACTGTTAGGCTGTGGTGGAATTTACTATAGTAGTATGTATATGTACACTTGTGGAATAGTATGAATGTGTATAGTATGTGTACAGTTTGACTTGTGGATTATCAGATATCCTATTTTGTGTTTTTCTCAGATTTGAAAATCAGATCTCAGTGTGCAGTCCCAGGAAATAGTCTTAGTTTATAGACTAACAGCTTTTATTTAACCCACTCAGAGTAACTGTCAATTAACATGAGTTAGTAACACATTTTGAAATGACAGCCCAGACAATCCACAAACATTTGGAGATAAATCATAAAAAACTGTTGCCAGAACTGATCATTTGTGGAGTGTGGAGTCTATCACTTTGAAACGTATTTGCTAATTTTAATTAAAATAGTGTCTAGTTACATTCTTGAAGCAACAGAGAGTCTGGTCAGTTCATTATAAGCAAATTTATGGAGCAAGGTGCTTACTTGAATTTCCAAAGTAAGGGTAACATTGGGACAGTGCTCTTAGAATTATAACTCTGGTCATACAGACTTTCAGGTATGCTGTTAGGTGATGACCTATACATTCAAGGAATAAGCTGACTGCCACAGTAAATTGTACAGCATTACAAAACTGACTCAATTCAGTTTTACAAAAGTTGGTACTAAATACAATCTGAAAAATCAATCTAGCTGCATTTAAGATCCCATTAGATGCTTACACATAGCTTAAGGTACTCAAATGTATTTGAAAATTTGTGATATTAATCTAAGAAAAATTCACCCAACGTAATTTGAAGCATCTGTATACCATAATATCCTGATAGGCAAGCTAACAACATACAGGCTAAATAAGTGAACAGTGACATGGATTTAAAACTGCCCAAATGGCTGGGCCTCAGGGGGTGGTGACTCAGCAGAGTCCAGTTAGAGGCAAGTCTGTAGCGATATATGCTAGAGGTGATGATGGGTGCCAATATTCTTCATTAATTACCTGGACAGTGGAACAGAGTTCCTCAGCAAGTTCACAGATGATACCAAACTGAGAGGAGAGGCTGGTACTCTAGAGGGTTGTGCTGGCATTCAGGAGGATCTGAACAGGCTGGAGAATTGGCTGAGGAGAATTTCAGTAATTTCAGTAAAGGAAAATGCAAAGTACTGCATCTGGGTAGGAATAATCCCAGGCACCAGTAGTGCCTGGAGGTCCACCAACTGGAAATTAGTTCTGCAGAGAAGGATCCTGGGAGTCACCAAGCTAACCATGAGCCAGCGATGCACCCAAACAAATCCAACAACATCCTGGGCTGCATTAAGGGAGAGTGTTATCATCTGCTTCCTCTTCACTCAGCACTGGGAAGGCACATCTGGAGTGTTGGCTCCCTGGTAAAGAGATATGGAATAATGGAGTCAAATGCAGAGCCATAAATCTGAGGTCTGTGAGTGACTCCTCTCGGTCATTTACTGAGCAATGCTATCGTGCACCTGTTTATTACAGAGGCGCTTTTTAAGATAAGACATCACGGTCTGATCTCCCCAGATAATGGGAAGACAGTAACCCCCAACTCCCTTCTGAACAATAACCTTTTTTATACCCTAAGATCATACTTTTGCCAATTGCTCACAGAGCTTAACCGTTCACTCTCATCTCTTCACACAGAAATCTCCTTCTGGTCTCATTTGTGGTGTTCATTAATATTGATCTGTGCTATGTCTGCAGCTCGCTCAGCTTGTAAAGCACTTCAAGACACTACCATGTATGGCTAATATCAGCTAAATCTGCAAGCCCAGCTGAAACACAGGCCTATTTCTGTTAACTCTTCTCTCTCAATTCAAGCCTGTCTACACTCTTAGCAATTGGCTTACCTACAGGGTCTATGGTAAAGACTCCATAGCCTCCTCTTTCCATCTCAATTAGCTGTCCTTGTTGACAATTGCACTATACATAGGGCAGCCAGACCTAAGTCTGTGTCCTCACCTCTTCAAAAGTCATACCCACATTCAATGCCCAGTATTATATTCAGGGTACTACAATAATTCCTTTTTTGAGTTCCACATCTGGAGTACTGTGCCCAGTTCTGGGCTCCTCAGTACAAGACAAGGAGCTACTGGAGAGGGTCCAGTGAAGGGCCACAAGGATGATCAGGGGTTTGGAGAATCTTTCTTATGAGGAGAGACTGCAGGAGCTGGCCTGTTCCGTCTGGAGAAGAGAAGACTGAGAAGGGATCTCATTAATGTATATAAATATCTCAAAGGCAGGTGCCAGAAGGATGATGCCAGACTCTTTCAAGTGGTGTCCAGTGACAGGAGGAGGAGCAATGGCCATGAACTAAACCATGAGAAGTTTCACCTCAACATGAGGAAGAACTTATGTTAAGGGTGGCAGAGCACCGAACAGACTGCACAGGGAGGTTGTGGAGTCTGCCTCTCTGGAGGCATTCAAAACTCTCCTGGACACGTTCCTGTGTAACCTCCTGTAGTGGCCCTGCCTTGACAGGGTGATTGAATTAGTTGATCTGCAGAGGTCCCTTCCAACCCTAATGGTTCTGTGACTCTGATATATATATATTTGTATATCAGTATGAATTACAGCCACGTCCTTGTTCACATTTCCAGTTTCAATGGTATGTTATCAGTAAAAGGCCAAAACTAATCAAAACCAAAAACTAACTCCCAGTCCTCCAACTCAATTTACAGTAGTATATTAGAGAGAATAAACAACATTGCCCATGTGTGAGACAACCTTTGTGCTTTAGCAACACTTCCATATAAGATGAGTTACAGGTTAACGCCAGAGCATGTGCCATACAGATTCTTGTTCTAAGCTCTCAGATATAGACTGATTTTTTCTTCTTCATTCTTCCACTCAAAGGTAAACCCTAAAGGAAGTCTAATTATTGTGGGGTTTGAAGATGGTGTTTTCCGCATAATTGAAGTTTATGATCCCAGAGGACTGCCCATTATTGCAGGAACAGGGATTGCAGAGTTAAATCTGAAAAAAGCTCTCAAACCTCATGCCGCTGCAGTTACAGCCCTGGCATATGAACGAAATGGAGCTGTGCTTGCCACAGGGGTATGTATCAATTGTTTTGGTTATTTTCATTAAGCCACAAACATAGAGATTATTTAAAGAGATAAGGTAAAGTTTGTTTACTGACAACATCATTATTCTTCTGTTACTGTGTTGATTGCTGCTTCTAGTTCTCTGCAGTGCTGGGGGAAGAGAAGGATCTGTTTGCTCTCATATTTGTTTTCCAAAGGAAAGCGACCATGCAATCCATGCAATTAATTTTGTGAATTACTGGACTGTTTAGTGTGAATTCTGTAATCCCCTTTGAAGATGGATTTGGTTCATTTTGTAATTAGTTTAGGAGTATCTTGAAATTAGTAAAAGCAAGTTGGTTCATACACCACCTTGACTGCAATCCAGCCACTACTCAGCACTGCTTGGCCTTAAAACAGGATCAACCAGTTGGTCAGTGTGCCTGCTAGTCTTTGAGATGATTTCCAGTCCATGTGGTCTCTCTTTAAAATCTAGACTTTAGCCATGCTCAGTGCATTTGCAATTAACATGTTCCTTGAGCTGAATGACCACACAGTTCACTTAATGCAGGATTTACATGGCTATGCATCATGTTGTGCACCAGTTCTGGATTCCTTGTTATCTGGGGAAATCAGCCTGTGCTGTCTTACCTGAAAAAACAGTCCTGAGCTTGAGCTTTAAAGGAGCTCCTTGGACAAGGAACAGAAAGCACATGGCTGGGGATGCCAGGTGAAGCCCATGAGGGTAATTAACCATAGAATCATAGAACGGTTTGGGTTGGAAAGGACCTTAAAGATCATCCAATTCCAGTCCCCTGCCATGGACAGGGACACCTTGCACTAGATCAGGTTGCTCCAAGCCCCATCTAACCTGGTCTTGAACACTTCCACGGATGGGGCAGCAACAGCTTTTCCAGGCAATCTGTGCCAGTGTCTCACCACCATCATAGTGAAGATTTTTCTTCCTAATATCTCATCTAAGTCTACCCTCTTTCAGCTTAAATCCATTCCCCCTTGTCCTGTCAATGCTATGGGTGCATTCAGAGCTCTGGAGCAAGTTGGGCAGGATTTTTATTTCCTCCCTGTAATCATCATAGAAATCCAATTCTAAGTTCCAAGGCATTTGTAAGTACCCCTGTCGAGCTACAAAACATTGGAAGTATGTGTTTGTCATAAAGTGCTTGCAGTCTTTTGAATTTTCAGTCAAGCTTTGATTCAGTCATGATTGTTCTGGTTTTTGATTATTTTTTTTTCCTCAGAGTAAAGACAAAACTGTTTTCTTTTTTGCTGTTGAAGATGAATATGAGCCAATTGGATTCATCTGTGTCCCTGGGCCTGTGCAGGCATTACAGTGGTCTCCACCTTCTCATGTGAGTAATGCATGTTTGTTTTCTTTCCTTCCGTACTGTATTAAAACGTCATTTTGAAAAGAACTTCAAATGAAAATAGATGAAGATCCATGACCCTAGCCATGTTCTCTACAGACAATGCAAAAGATGCTTTGCTAACTTTGTTCTTCATGCTGCTTCAGCATGACAGATAGGTTCTGTGTAGCTATATCTGATTCAGTCACTTTGGATTTGTTTTGGAGTTTGGATAATAAAGAGCAGAAACATATGCAAACCATAAAATTTTGCTCAGCTTTTTGAGTTCCTGCCTTGAAGAAACAAGCTTGTGCCTTAGCTTTTGGAAGGTCTTAGTCTTCTTTGACAAAAGAGTTCTTCGAGCTTTATTGCCTGTGTCTCTTGCCTATATTAAAACAGGCTTTTGCAAAGCTTCTGGACCACATCAAGAAAGCTTTTGGGTGTTTTTTGGAATTCACACTCTGTCTTTGAAGTGTGTCAGTGACATATTCAAGTAGATTCTTGTTAATATTTTAAAAGTTTCATAAAATTAGAGTAACACCTGAAATTTTGGTTGATCCAGTATTCTTATTTTGAGGGGAGATTGTTTGTCATATTTAGATGCTGACAAAGTGTCCAGCAAGATATGAAATACAGGTGCAGAGTGGCAAAGTGTAGCTATGATTCCTCATTCATGGGAACTAATGAAAACTGTTAGCAAAAGAACTGCTGCTGGTATGAGCTCTGTCTTACTGCAGGAATGCTAGACCTTGGTCTGACAGTTGTATTTTGAGTCCTTTCCTTGAGGACAAGGTCCTTCTACTAACTAGAAAAAGCATCCGTTATGTTTTTGGGATGTTAGATTCTGCCTGAGTAATTTTGTCTACCAGTATCTGGTCTCCACTGTTAAATGTGAACACTTATTAAACATAGTACATGCATCTTAGCGTTAAACTACTTTTTCTTTTTCTCTTTAAAAAAAGCACCTTGGTGATTAAATACTATATATTTAATGAGTGCATTTGTAAGGCTGAGATTTTACAGGCACAAGTCCTATATAATTCCTAGGTTTCCATAGCAAGGTTTCCATAGGAACTCGTAATAGCCCCCCATTGCACATTTTTAGTGATAGGTCAGGCAAAATAAGTCTCTCATTCTCTAGATAGATAGCTTATGAAAATTGAAACTACAGACTTGCCTTTTAAAATCTCAAAACACTAAATAATTATTACCCTCTCCTCACACATACTTCATAACTTCACATTTTAAAGGCCCTTCAGGTACCAGAAAAGAACAAACTCAAAGCTAAATAGCATTATACAAGATTTTGAGCCCAGTGTTGAAGATATAAAGAATTTATTACTAAAGAAACATATAAACTTCCAAACAATTATCAACCCAAACCCTCAGTTGCTAACTTGAGTCAGATCCGTTTTTAATTTAACCAAACTCCCAAAATATCATCATGCTGCTTCCAAGCTAGGCAGTGTCAGAATGGTAGCTGTTTTGTACATGGCAAGGACTTCTTCAATTCCTTACCTTTGCCAAGATACATAGCATAAAAGCAGCTCCCTGATTTCTAATGTTCATGCAAAAGTGTCCACTGAAATAAGAGCACAGCTAAAGTTAATGCCTCCTGGAGCTTGGCTTTGTGCCTCTGTATCTTCTGACTAACTTTTTCCCATTACTCTCAATTGCATGTATACATCTGCCCTGTCCTTGTGTTTTTGTACAGGAGCAGAGCACACTGCTCATCCTTTGTGAGAATGGCTTTGTTCTTCAGGTTCCTGCCCCGGTCCCTAATGAACATGATACAGCGTCCACCTATCAACTAAAGAACCTGCCGATGCAGTACTTCCATTTTTATAGTATTAAATCCCGAATCAAGGTAAAGAAATCTCCTGTGGTGGAATTTCATGTTCTTCATTGTCACAAGACAAAACTATGCAGAAAGGTTTTTAGTCTCTATATTCATCATAGGATTTTTTGCTAAGCTTCTTAAAGTGGAAGACCAGGTAGAGTCCATTTTTGGCTGAGTTTCAACATGTGAAATAAATTGTTATTTATCTATTCAAATAGAATGTACATCACACTGAGAACATGATGTGAATTTCAAATATAATTAGAAAATAACATTTGTGAAAAGGAAAAATAATACAGCAAATTAGTTCTCAAAATGTTTTCATTTGGTAATTTTCACAAGAAGTGTGTTTCTTGTGCTTGATGTTAGTCCCGTATGAAATTCCTTTGAACAGTCATAAAACACACGTGATCACATTGAGGCAGATGTGAAACACATATAATTCTTTTCAACAATTTCTGATTTTTTTAAATGTTGTAATAATTTTAAAGGTGTGTGTTTTATTTCTAGATGAGAACTAGCATTTTAGAAGGTCATCCCTGGTAGCGTTCAAGGTCAGGATGGATGGGGCTTTGAGCAACCTGGTCTAGTGGAAGGTGTTCCTGCCCATAGCAGGGGAGTTGGAACTAGATGATCTTTAAGGTCCCTTGCAACCCAAACCATTTTGTGATTCCATGATTCTATGTGGGACCAAAAGAAAAGAATTATGCCAGCTCTCAGCTCGTTAAATTTGTGAAATTAAAAAGCAAGCTGATGTTAGGTTCAGGAGCAGAAATCCAGTGAGCAGGCTGTCAGTCCCATACTCAGTCCACCACAATCCAACAGCCTCCCTGGTTCTGTTCTTAACCTGTGATTTCTCTGCCTTCTCTATTAACTGTTCCTGTCTTTTAAGTGGTGCATGTCAGGCAAAGCCTAATCTTTTGTTATAACTAAGAGGAAGTCAGCATTTGTGGGGGAAAGATTTCTTGGGGATTCCCTCACAGGAAGAACCACAAGAATGATCACAAAGCTAGCATACATACATAAAGAAAGAATGAACGAAAGTGCATGGAGTTTTGCAGGGGTTTTGAAAAATATTTTTGGGAAACACTATAAATTTTAAAAATAGAAAAGGCTTCCACAGGGAGAAAGTATATTAATTTCTCTCCTTTTCTTCTAAGAATAGATCAGTAATTAATAAATCACAACATGGATATTTTGGATGAAGTGTAAGGAAAGCCAGGCTGGATGAGGCTTTGAACAACCTGGTCTAGTGGAGAATGCCCCTGCCCATGACAGGGGGGTTGGAACAAGATAATCTTTAAGGTCCCTTCCAACCCAAACCATTCTATAATTATATGATTCTATGAAAGATTTCTAACACTAAGGGTGGTGAAGCACTGAAATAGTTTGCATAGGCTGTAAAGTCCCCATAGCATGAGATATTTAGAAGATCAGTCATAAGGTTCAGCTGATTCTGCTTTCAGGCAGAAGAATGCTCTTTTGAGACCCTTTCCAGAACTTTCTTTATGATTTTTCCATCTAATGTCTTCTTGGCAAGGTCCTGTTGTTAGAGAATGTTTGGTGTTTGTTTATGCTAAAGTAGGCTTGAATGGAAAGGGGGTTTTAAAAGTTTTATACATCTGCAAATGTCTTCCCTTCATTTTTCAGAAGAACCAAAGTCCGTAACAGCTTCTTCTTTTACTCTACATCAATGATGCTCTAGAACATGGGAATCTGAGTTCAGCTTTCCAGTGTTTTACTGTCTTCTGGGCAGGCGCAGGACAGGGCTTAGGAGTTCTGCAGAAGTAGCACACTAGTAGTGGTTAATATTGGGAATAATCTCTTTGAGGAAATGCTGAAGTCCGCTTCTTATGCAGAATGGTTTCTGTTTCAAAGGGCCATGAGTTTAAAATACTTTGGAGGAGGAAAATGGGGATGTTCCACTGGAGAATCCCATGAAGTCTGGTTGATGTCTGCTTAGTTGATAGAAAACAGATTTTTCTAGATATTCAGTATATATAATGCCAGAACCAGCTTGGATTTCATCTATGAGTCTCCTCTGGTCAATAATGCATTGAGTGCCTTGTTTTTGTGTCTTTGTGTTTCTCTGCTTGTTGAAATAGCTGGAAGAAGAGATTGCACTGAGAGAGAAAAAAAGGCAGGAAAAGGAGAAAGCAAAACTTGAATGGATAAGGCAGCAACAGGAGATGGGAAACAAGATAGAAGAAGAAGCTGAAGAGGAACCTGAAGAAGAGCCATTGCCACCTATCTACATACCAGAGGAACCCAGTCCCATCCTCTGTGGGTTTTATTCAGCACCAGGAAAATTTTGGCTTTCCTTGGTAAATCAATTTTTATTTCATGTTGGTAGGATTGCAAGATGTGGCAACCTTCCCTTCACATGTGGCTGACTTAGAAAACTGATTATTTGAAACCTGACATTTCCAGGACATTGAATTCCCTTCATACTTGATAGATTCAGCGACCTTTATGAAGTAAACCCATAGTGTCATTCCAATTCAGATTGTTCAGTAAATTTCCTATAGGTATGCTTCTTGGTGATGCCTGAATGGGCAAAAAGACTAAGCTGTTCCCTTACAAACAGAAGGTAGAATTTTAATGTATTGGTAGGCTGGCTTGTAATGCCAGTGATCACGATAGATTTTTCTCTGTGGGTAAATAGGGTCTCTAGATGTTTGGAAGTAACATTGTCTAACCTATTGTAGCTCCTTAAGAAAGGAAGAATTACTCTGAAAATTGCATTTACCTGATCAGTTGTGCAGTGTTCTTTTGCTACCATTTGTTTGTGGTCCTTTTCTTCTTCAGGGTGGGTATGACTCAGGGTTCCTCTATCACTGTGAATTCTCACATGATGACCAAGAAGACCCTGAAGATAGGAAAGATGAACCTTTTGAAGTGATTCCTATGGAGGACACTGACAACAATCCCATCCACCAAATCTTCTTCTGGTAAAACATTGTAGTGCAACAGCTTTGTGATAAAGCTTGATGAAATTGAACTTGGAAGGGAGGAGGGTACACTGCTTTGTCACTTTTTTAATTGTGGCTTAACTCTAGTATGCAGGAACTTTCTCAGGTTTTCCAGGCACTGAGTTTCACTCAAAATTCCTAATGGACACAGTGGGCACCGTGTCTGACAGAATAATTTAAAAGGCCCTTCAGAGACGCAAGCATCTGATTTCTAATTAAGTATTGATTAGGACTCAACCATCCTGGATTGTAGAACTCCAGGGGAACCATTAGAAGTCTCTGCAAACTGTGATCACCAGAAGAGCAATTCTTTTTTGTGGTTAGCAAAGAGAGGACACGGTCCTCCCTTAAGGAGAACAAGGAGGGATCAGTCCATCCCACTTGTGTAAAGAATACACTGTGAACTGTACAGATGAAAAGGTTGAACTATTTTCAGATTCCCAATGTTAGGTTGCCTGTAAGGCTAGGCATATTCTATATCTAAGGAGGCAGGTTTAGTTCAGGCTTTAATCTACAGCTGGCTGCGTTCATCACCATCTCTAACGGATGGAGAACAGGGGGGAAAACTGCTTTTCTAGCTCTGAACTTGGTGTCTGCTACCCTGCCCAACTCAGGGCCGAGATCAGTTCCCTGGTACCGAGCAAGTGCTGGAACATTCCAGAGCACTCAGCTGGAAAACAAATTCATAGTTGTATCACACATACTTGAAATGATCGAAATATTTTCCTCCTAGCTTACAAACTTGGGAAAGCTATATTTATTAAGCTAGATTAGCTCTTTTCAAGTTTCATGTTTTGAGCTGTGCCCTCACTTATTATGTTGCTTATTTGACAGTACTGGCAGAGTATGGATGTTCTGTGGGATGCAGAATGGCTCTCTGCGTGCTTATTCTCTCCAAGATAAAGACCTCTCAGCAGATACCCTAAAGGAATACTGGTCCTTCAGTATACATGACAATGATTATGGCGAGATCCGGGGAATCTGTTCTAGTTATGATGATAAGTTTCTGATTACCTGCGGTGGAGATGGAAACATTTTTACTTTCAACATCTTGTCTCCAGAGGATGTTCAGAAAGAGCTAAAAGCCAAAATCCCCTCTCCTAGGGTGAGTCACTACCCTCTTTCATGGAATTAGGCCTATTTACTGTGAAAACACTCCAGATAGATAGGCAAAATGCAGTTCAGTTATTTGGCATCATAGATGTTTCATAGCGAAAGCTGAAGTTTCCCAGTTTAGAAGAGTAGCTCTTGCAAAACATTCCCTAATAAACAGGTACTATGACTGCATTCTTCCTTCTCAATGTTTTGTGGTTTTCTCCAAATAAACATTGCATGTGTTATTCAAATGTAATATTCTACTAATCTTTTCCCACTCAAAGGTGTATTCGTGCACATTCCTAGAATGAAACAACCACAGGAATTTGTCATACTTAATACTTGTCTTGCATTTAACTCCAATAAAGTATGATTCTGCTCTGGCTGGGGATTCTATAAATAACCATAGAGTCATAGGATCATAGAATCAGCTAGGTTGGAAAATACCTTTAAGACCATCAAGTCCAACCATTACCCCAGGACTGCCAAAATAATGTTGAAAAATACCAAACATATAGTTTCTCAAAGCATCTAATACCATTCATATACAGTCCACAAGATGGATTTTTAAAATTTGCAAAATAGCACAGCATGATGCCAGTCCTGTTGCTCCTCCACTCTTGGACAGCATTAGTAGTAATCATTCTACAGGTGTCCTGTATTCAATGTAGAGCTCATCACCTTTAGCATGTTTGAACAGATGGCACTGGAACTCAGTAACAGTTCTACTGATATTACACAAGAAGAGAGAGGTGTCAACTCCACCACTGAAAATGTTCAGACTTTATTGAATTTTTAAAAACTCTCTTCAGTGCCTGAGTTAAACAAATATAACTTGAAAGAAGCAGGGAGGCCTCCTGAGTAAAGAAGTGCTATCATGCACAATGAATTTTCAAATAGAAATAGAAATTCACTACAGTTTAAAAATCCTGAAAGTGTCAACCTAAAACAAATTCAACTTCTAAATATTTTTAATATTAGTTAGTAACTAAATTTTCAAAGTTGCTTGGCGTGGGAGGCTGAGGAAATTGTAATTTTGGTCATTAAGTTTAATTGTTCATGGCTGGTTGGAATTTTTTACCAGTATCACAAGAACATATAGCGCTAAGAAGAGACTGAAAATTGTTTTCTTAAACTAAGTGAATGATTGGAATCTATGATATCAGAGCCTTGCTACCTCTAGTATCACGAATAGTGATTAATAGACAATTATAAAGCATATATATAGTTTTATAATTTTGAGTATGTCAGTGGCTTTATATAAAGATCTTAATGGTCAATTTCTATTGGTCAGGCTAGCAACATTGCTTAAAGACCATCCTAATAGTTTTTCCCTTATCAAAGTATCTTAAGTATCTATTCTAGTTTTAAGTCATGTGGAAGATTTTAAAAATTCCATCTTCATTAAACTTAATGAGATTCTTAAAGAATCAAATACAAATCCTCTGAAACTGAGTTAAATTACAGATAAGTTTAATATGACTGTATTCACTGTAGGATGATAGGCCCCCCCTCCTTTTCTTGAGCATGACTGCCTAGGGAAATGAGGTTTGTGTGACTGCAGTGTCCAACCATCTGTCATTCTTCACAGCTAATAATTGTGAACCCATTATGCAGTCAGCAGAAGCAAAACAGATTAATTATACATATAAACTTGGAATTAGCCCAGGATATGTTGTCTCTTGTCAACATGGCAGTGAGGGGGGACAAGCGAATTGAGTTTGGGGGATAGAGAACTAAAGATGTTAGTGAAGTTAGGACAAGAAATGTAATGGTTAACGTTGATAGTAAGGAAATAGGACTTGTGTTCTTTGTCTCTAAGAATTATGCTTCATTATCTCCTTACACATAAACCAACCGGATTGCTTTTTCTTCTTGAAACATTAAAATCTGATATTTAAGGCTTATATAAAAATATTGTTCATAAGGGTTTATTTTGGCTTTTTGAGAAGCAATGGGAGCTCTGTCTTAATATTTGTAAAAGCTTTATTGTCTGTTGAAACTATTACTGCTTGTTTAAAGGCAAACCAACGTTTTTATTCCAGAGTGGTCTTGAGAAGGAGAAGGCTGCTGAAGACATTGAGGATCCCAATGCCTACAAGTAAGAGATTCTTGGATAATGATAGAAGAGATTTTCAGGTGTTGGTAGCTCTTTCTTCAGACCACATACTTCTTTTTGCCTCCCAACAGGAGGGAGAAGTTGATCACGCTGAATTTGGGTCATTTTCTGGTTACACACGAAGTTTTTTCAGCCTTTGCATTAATTTAATTTACTTTTCTGTGGTAGCAATACAAATACAGTAGTCTGAGACTTTCTTAACTTCAGAGACAAAGGAAAGGTCAAGGTCAAAGCCCCTGGATGTCAGGAGTGTGCAAATATACAGGAAGAAAATTCCTTTCTAAGTTACCTTAAGAACCATTGAGTTCATTGGGAGTTTAAGGCTGTATCTTTCCTCTCTTCTACTGCAATAACACCATTTCCTTTATCATGCATTTTCAGCATTGAGGAAGTCAAACAGAAAATGGAGTATGACCGGAAAATGAAGGAAGCTGAAGAGAAAAAGCAAAAGAAAAGAGAGAAGTTAATTTCACTGAGGCATGAGTTTCTTCTTCTTCTTCAAAAGAACCAGAAGTTGCCCAAGCACATGCAACTGCACAGAGAGGTACATCTGGTTTACATAAAGGTCATTTACCTTTAGAGGCACCTTCTTCTAAAATGTTGCTACCCAATATGTGAGGTGTTGCTACCAATTTAGTGTGAGGTGTCCCTGCCCATGGCAGGGGGGTTGGAACTAGATGATCTTAAGGTCCTTTCCAACCCTAACTA
>JANHGB010013326.1:0-25129 GCA_026283785.1 Coracopsis vasa
TGTTCCCAGGCTGAAAGTCAAAAACACAGCACTGCACCAGCTACTAAGAAAGAGAAAAAATGACTGCTACTGCTGAACCCAGGACATACATACTAAGCAAAATACAGTCCAAAAGATGATGTAAAAGAATTTGACACATAAAATCAAATTATATTAAGTCAACAGTCCTTAAAGTCAATAGACATGAGTTTGGATGTTGATAACCAAATGCGTAACAGACAAATATGTAACAAAATATTCTGAGAAGACAAGTGAGTTAATAAAATTTTGCTAAATATTTTCAGTGTGGCAGATTCATTTTCTTCTTTCTAAATTAGGATTCCACATTTGTATATGGGCTGCACTAGGTATATAGAGATTTTTATTTGCTCTTATTATGGCATCACTAAATGTTCTTTCACTGAAACTGGTTTTTTGTCAAAAGTAATTAAAGGGTTTTTTTTGTGAAAAGCAATCTGATTTAGTACAATTTTATTAGCAGGAGTTAAAATGCAGTTTTAAATTTAGCAGTAATGAGTATGTTAGAACGAATAGGTGACATATACTTTGTGAAAGCTGCAGATAAGATGGCTTCATCTTAGTTGCAGTTGACCCACATAAGACTTCTGAATACACTAGATTGGGGGGGAATAGGGAGGAATTATTTTTAAACCAGGATCTGCTCTTCCATGCTAAAGAAAAGTGCCCTACATCTGTCTCTGCCAGCAAAATTCAGGCTCAGCAGTTTGATATGACACTAATTTACTTGCACAGAGATTTATAAAGCTTCATAAATATAGCAGAACAATATGATTAGATAGTACTTCTGTTGATTCAATTACAACTGAGGTTTAAAGATACTAAGAAAAAATCAAATGGCCCAAGTTGGAATTAAGCTTTTCTAATTGAGTGGGGAAAAAACAGTCAGCAGTGATGAAAAAAGAGATGATTTCTGCTGTGATCAAGCAGAGAAACCATTTCTTAAACTGTGATGGATGTATTTTACATCAAAAGATGGAATTCTGAACTACACGTCATTCTTGTTCAAGATCCAGATTTTATATATAACTTTGGTGAAAGTTTTTAAATGATTTATTTTGGTTTCCATTTAACTTACATATTTTCATGCAGACTGGTTTATGCACTGCATCACCCACTCATGAAAGTACCCAGAATACTGTGAGAACTTTTTTGGTAGTGACATATTATGCTTTTATTCCCTGTCATGTGCAGTGTCAGCAGTTCTCTGATGATGTCTGTTTTTAAGCTGAGCAAGGCAGGAGTTTCAAATTAATGTCCAGCATACACATCTATTTGCAATACTGATAGTTTAGATATGACATATCTCTTGCTACTTGTCTGCCTTGGAGAGTTTCCTGTGAGAAGCAAGGATACTCTGTTGAAATCGGTGGGGCATATGGTTGTAAACTTCAAGATGTAGCTTAGCACCAGTAAATCTTCAATCAAAAATCTCCATCAGACAAGGATTTATTTAGGAAAAGGTTTTAACTCCCACTGTGTAAAGCTTGGCTCAGTTTTTTGTCTCAGCTACTTATTTGAAGAAATTTACATGTATGTACATACATGCACATAGAAAACTTTTTTTCTGGCAAAAGGAACTTTTCAGATGCTATTTCAGGTTGAACAAACCATTTCATATCTGTAAAAATATTGAGATACGCACCAAGTAAGAAAGATCATGATGAAAATAAGTACTGAATGCCTATCAGTATGTAGGGAAGTTATTTAGAAAGTTGAATACCTGTATTTCAGCTCTAGCAGTAAGAAATATTCAAATACCATATGCTATTTAGTCCTGTCATTCCAGAAAGTACTGTTTTGCTCAACCCACTAAGTCAGATTGCTTTCTCCTGTTCCTAGCTAATAAAAATTAGCTGTTTGACCTAACCCTAGCTGGGTTACAATACAAGCCTAAGTATAATGTACTCCTATCATACCCCTTTGAGTCTAAAGCAAAAATGAAGAGACTTTGATGTGGCTGTTGCTTTGGAAAGCCTCATGTTTGATTCCCATCCTTAAGCAGGTACCTTCCCAGTGAATATGCAACTAAATGAATAAATGGTCTTGTGAATCGCTAACATTGTGTCTTTAAGTTTGCTTTCTGGGTTTTGATTCTTCATGTTTGTTTGGTTTGTTTAGTTTGGGGTTTTGGTTTGGGTTTGTAGGGTTGTTTTTTATTTTTTTTTTATTGTTGTTTTGTTTTGTTTTGTTTTGTTTTGTTTTCCCTGGAGAGGGAGAACTGAAAGAAGGACAAGCTGTTTACCTGTTCTTTAGTTCCATTCATGTATTCCTTATGATTTGAGCCATTAGTGAATTATGGAATGTCTTGGATATGAATGCTTGAATAAGATGCTTAAAAGGCCTTTGTAGACTTTTCTATTGAGAGATTCCATAAAGACAGAAGTGTATTGACATGCTTGTTTTTCTGAAGTATGTCAAACTGACAAATGCATTGAGTAACTATCTCTGAAGAAACACGTCATTTAAGAATAAAGATCAAGGGAAAAACATTTAAGAAAGGAGTATTAGAGGTTTAAAATTAAAATTATTTAGAATTGTGCTCAACAGTAGGATTTAAGGATGAAGAAATATTTTTTGCTATCTGAGGTTATTTTATGCTTAGCAAAGTTTGCCATTAATCTGTTGATCAATAAGTGTATCCATGCATAAGTGTACCTCTGTGGCGGAATAATAAAGTAGTAAAATCACTATATTTACAAAGCGATAAGAAGTTCTTTGTAGGATACTCTTGATGGCATCTCTCTTCCAGCAGAAGCAACTGGATCTGAAGGCCTGGTTTGTAAAAATGCTCTTACGTGGCTTGAAGTGATTTGAAGTTGAGTCAAATATAGTGTTCGCTGGAAATTGTATTGACAGAAACAGTTGTCTACCAGTTCTATTAAGGATTATTCTTAGCAGCGTAAGGATTATTATAGATTAACAGTGCCTCCCTATACTACGGTAGTGTCAAAGAGCCTTGGACTGAAACAGTGCAGGGGGAGAAACTCCTCTTTTAGTTGCAGATTTGGGATCTGATGGGTCACTGTTTCCTCTCAGGGCTTACTGCAACTGGTAAGCAGTCAAATCATGATGGAACAGCATGAGCCACTTTTTTGAGGCTGTTGAAACTACAGCATCTATTGCTTCCTGGCAGGGGATTACTTAGCTAGCAACAGACCTGGGGTCATTTGTGCTGGAAGAGCTCTCTAGAAACCTCCAACACTGGGAATCCTGCACAATGAACTATGATTGCTGTATAACACCATTAGAAAGAAGTATCTGATTACTCTGACAGCTGTTCAAAGTGGTAGGAGAGTGATCAGAATTTTTCCATTATGGATGCGCTCTGAGCGACTGTTGTAACATCATTACTGTTGATTGTGCTGATTTCCAAAGTTGTTGTTTTATTGTCCTTTACTTTTTCTTTCTGAAGTATAGTGAATATTTAAACATGAGCTGAGTTAGCATTTGAAAATGTGGCGGCATTTCTCATGAGGTGGAATCTAGATGGTGGTGTTTATTTCTGCACCCTTAGAGGGATGGTAGTATCAGTGGTTAGGAGCATCTAAACATTGAATATTTATCTAGGCTCTGAAGAAGAATAGTGCATAAAGATTAATGCAGATGGAAAAATATGTAGGAAAAAGGAGTTCTTTTAGGGAGGATTGGTAGGCTAAAGACCCTTCTTCCCAGTTGATTCCTTTCTCTGAGCCTGTATGTGTTTCAAACTATGAACTTTTTAATAACATTTAGCTGTTGACTGCTGCTGCATCAACAAAATCAGCAATGAGATATCCCGTCAGGGCTGTTACCTGTTGTTCTGTCAGGAAATGAATTAATGAGGCCTGAACTTTATTTGAAATCTGAGCAGTTTCCTCTTTCACAAGCTTTATTCTGACTGGGTGGAAACAATTACATTGCAGTATGGTCTTAGAAACCATTGAATGAAGCTTCAGTACAGCCAAGTGCTATGCCTTAATAAGAAAATAAAACACTTGGTCTTTCATCGTGACTGTTCTAATATAGACCAGTTCAATTGCTTTTAGAAGAAATCCCATTTGTAAGATCTAGTTTTCTGCAAGAAATAAGTTTACACACAACTTGTATAGCAACTAAGCTTACTGCTTTGTAGGACAACAGTATTCTGTAAGACTCTTTTCATTAAAATGGTTGGTGCAATCCCCTTATTACCTTTTTTTTTTCCTCTCTTCGAAATTCCATGACCTTTCCATGAAAAATATATGCACGCTATATCCAGGATACTCGCCCAAAATATTCTCACGTTCTCTGCAGTCAGAAGAGTTATGGACATTTGTTTTCAAATTAGTAAATGAAAATAGAGACATGTAATTTAGAAATATGAGGAGATTTACTTAGATGCAATCTGTCCTTTGAAGGAAAAGGAAGAGAAGAAAAAAAAATGCCTGGTGGGATTTACAAGTGACATTTTCTTTATATTATTGTGTGTTGTAAGTCCAACTGCTTGCAAATAAAGTACACCAAGAGGTAACAGCATCCACAGGGAATAATACTGAAACAATAGTTATGGATTTCCAAAAGAAAGATTTCTACTTCCAGCAAGGTAAGGATCCTGTTACTAGATGATGAAAATATTCCTAATTTTAATTTAATTAACAGTGCAGAATATAAACCCCTCAAAAAACAAAAGCCCTTCAATTTGCATCATTTGTATAGAGTGTAGAAAGGTGACTAATAATGCATAAAATTGTGCATTTATTAATTCAAAGGAATAATTTAACTGTTCCAAGTGTTAGAAGTTTATAGAAAATGATCAGATATCTTACAGTCCTTCAAATAAAAACATTCTCATGATAGGCAAGAGAAGTAAACTTTTCAGCTTTGCTCTATTCGTGTCCTGTAATGTCCAACAGAAAAATATAAACAAACGATGATTCACTCAGTCATGTATATGTATCATCAAACTGACTTTTTGCAGAAAGCGGCTGAGTTAAATATTGCTTCTTTGAATGCATTTTTGCGTGTGACAAATGTGGGTGGAGAAAAAAAATCCTAAAATGTTGAAATCTCTCCTTACTTCGACAAATGTAAGATAGAGCAAGAGCCCCAGGTTATCTTTCAGTAAATATTAACATATTAAACAATCAGAAAAGATTTGTTCTAAGTTAGACACTTCCCCACAAAGCTTTCTTCGAACTGTCAGGATTCAAAAATTTAACCATATGTCAGAAACTTGGGTGACAGTGACTGACCTCACTTCTTTCCTGTTTCCTTTGATACAAGATATAATCCTGTAGACTTTCTATTAAAAATCAGTCTTACTCTCCTTTGATTCTTTGGTATGATGGACCTTCATACCAGAAAGCCTGGGCTCCATTCACACAATTTTTTACCTGAGCTTGCTTACTGAAAAATACTATTGCTAAAATACCGCAGTGAATTTAGAGTATACTACTACTTACTACTACTTACTACTACTACTATTACTATTTACTATTACTTTCTCTGAGAGGTGATCTGTTTACAGTCAATTGCTGTAGAGTGCTGGTAGGTTTTAGACTGACATTCAAAGCACTTTTTGAGGAATCCTTTAATAGCGGAGAACCCACATTAGCCAGCAGTATTTAAGTGTTGAAGTTTAGCTGCGTAGAAGCAGCGTTACTATATCTGTACGTTCATCTGAAGACTTGCATACAATATATTAAATGGGGAAACTAATTGCTTAGCTTCCATTGTTAGTATCTGTCTTCCTGTCCAGCTTATGTTTAAGACAAGCTGGTCTTAAGAAAATTTCATCTACTATATTGTCTTGATGACTCAGGAAAAACACCTAAGTGTGCTTCTTAGACCTATGCAGAACTGAGTACTGTGTAAAATGCAGTAGTGAGCAATAAACAGTCTTGAAATTTCCTCTTTTCCTTCCCCTTTGCTGGTATGAAATGCACCCAAGAGAATGGAGGTTATTCTGTTTCACATCTTCTAGCAGTCTGGCTGTTTTCTGAAATACATAGATCAAAGGGACAAAACCTGAGATCTTTTATTTTTTTTTTACTTCATGGATGTGTCTGTAAAGTCAACAGTGCTGCAAATTTTAGTATTATAATTTTACTACTAATTTTAGTTTACTTCAGTATTACCTTAATTTCTGAAAAAGTCTTCAGTGTGTGCAGGAAGAGTAAAAATTATCAAAGCAAGGCACCCCAAAACTAGCACATCAGAATTCCTTCAGCTTCATCGTGTGAAGTGCAATATTTCTTTTGTAGTTAATTATATTATAACTTTTTCTTTTTCTTCCAGAATGTTTGCTTTATTAGTCAGAATATCAGTTGAACAGGGCTTGCTAAATGAAAAAAGGGAAAGGCAGTCACTATTCTAGTTTGATTTAATCTTGAAATGTATGGTTTGAGATTTTGACTCATAAATCTTCCATATCTAGCTCTAAGTACAAAATATTAATTTCCTCATAACCTTTTCTGGGTTTCTCAGCAGTATAGCACCTGAATGCTTCACAAGCAATATTTGATGAATTTATACTGCTAAAGTCCTCTGAGTGAGGTATGTGATTTACACCCTGCAAAGGGAAAAAAAACCTACAGCCCCCAATGATTTCAGCTGCAACTGAATTGCCTGTGTTTTAACAGCTCAGGCCTTCGGATTTCAAGCAAGGTTCCCAGAAAACAGAAACACATAAATTCTGACTGCCTGTCAAGAGCATGCTTTCAAACTACTGGATTGCTGGAGAGAAGCAGCCAGGTGAGAATCCAGTTTTTCAGCACTACATCCAATCATCCTCACATTTAAAAGGGAATACCAAGCCTTTGTTAATATCCTTTATTATTATTAAAGGGGTGTTACAGACAAACGCATCTCTGTGGATCTTGGAGGTCATTCATCCTTTGCTCGGATAGGAGGTGATTCACATAGAGTGAAATGGGATCACATAGTTAGTGCTTATGCACAACTGATGTAAAGTGCTAAGGTACTGAAGTGCTAAGGTACAAAGATTAGGCCAGGTTGGATGGGCTTTGAGCAACCTAATCTAGTGGAACATGACCCTGTCCTTGGCAGGGATTTTGGAGCTAGGTGATCTTTAAAGGTCCTTTCCAAGACAAACCATTCTATGACTCTGTGAAAGATAACTGTGAATCTAACTTTTCTCAACTGCTAAACTGACAACCTTAAAATATTTATATCTTGCTGGCACTTGCCTATCATTTCCTAATCCCTTTGTGAGTCACAAAATTTGCTTATAGAAAATAATTATTTCTGTTAATTCCATTCAAAAGAGTTTGTCATATTTTTTTCTACTGCTAGCATAATGTTTTTAGTCAAGTACTTTACTAAAAATACAGTTCAGGAATTAATAAGAGTTGTCATAGACTCGGGTTGCATTCAGTATATATTTTCATCCCATAAATAGGTGAGGAAACATTTTGTAAAGGTGTTTTGTGTTTGGTTTTGGTTTGTTTTTGTTTTGTTTTTGTTTGTGTTTTTTTTTAATTCTTGTAGTGAAATAGATTAGGGTTGTTTTTTTTTTTTTTCTCGGTAGAAAAAAGCAAACCAACAAAAAAATTCACTCCAAGTAACTTCCTGAATTCTTACTCTCACCAATACAGCCATATAGTCAGGGAAGGCAAATCTTAGCAGAATTTAATTGCTACATTCTGACCCACCTTAATTGAGTATATACAAACTGAATTTTTATAATATAGAAAGATCTTTAAGAAAAGGCAGATCTCTGGCTCTAGTCTGCCCTCTTTTCAAGTTTCATGTTCTGATGCAGAATTTGGGACATCTGTGTGAAGTGGCTCTAAGTGTTCAACAGGACGTAAAAACATATTTCTTTCTGACATTGTTCTTATAAATGATTGAGCCTTTTTTGCCTTGAGAGTTGCCTAAAATCTTTAATCTGGGGGACATGGCTTGCAAAATTTTCTACTAGTTGTTCAAGTTTTGCCAAATTAGTTGTAGCTAAATGAAAAAAAATTAAAATGAAACTATTATAAATAATATTAAAATAATATTATTAGATGTAGCAATACTTGCCAAAGAAGTTCATGATTACTTTAAAAGCCATGCGTACTTTCACCCAACACAATAACATGACCATTTAAGTGCTTCACCTGGGAGAAAAATTCCTGTTGTAGTTTGTCTCTTGGGATGAAAAGGAAAGTGTACGAAGACTCCAATTACAGAGGAAGCTTTTTTCCTCCCCCTGGATTAGTCTCGTTTCAATCATCTTGCAGTCATTCCTGCATCTTGCAGGAATACTAACCATGTAAATTACATTTCCATGCTTCATGTGGCAGTTTTGCCTTTGAATAGTCACTATACCATTTTCTAAGCAGCTGATGAATTTAAGCAGCCTACTATATTCACTGAAGTGTGTCTGTAAGCAGAATTTGACCAACAAAATGGTCTTTTTCTTCTCTGCAGCTTTGCTTGCATCTGCTGATGACAGGGTTGCTTGTTTTATCTTGGTGCTTTTATCTGTTCTGCTCTCCACTAAGACCCTTCTTCCAAAATGACTCCATGTTTCCAGGCATATTTTAATAATTCATCACAAAAAGCTAAGGTAAACAAGATAAATAACAGTATGATCTATGTCTGCAGCTCAAAGACAGAAAGCACAAATTGTGTTTAACCACATAAACATCGGACTCTCATCTCACTTAACAGACAGGGAGTGGTACACTTGGTTAAAAAGCCACCTGATTTATCAGCACCTGACTTTTCATATGAAGAAATGGGTGGGGAAGGTTCACAAAACACATGGTAATTATTTAAAGGAATATTATTAAAAAATAAAAGGTGCATTCATGTGTATGACTGATTTTCAAAAAAGTATTGATATAAACTCAGCTAAACACATCAGTTAACGTCACCTCTGTTTCTCTAACATTGTAGTTTTTTGGTTTTCTGTGAAGAAAAACCTCAATAGTTATTCAAGATGTTTGTTAAAAATGAGGTCTTTGCATTCAGGGTTCTTTGGACTATTTTAGTAGAACTGCCTGATAAAAATGTACCTGACCATGCAACTACTTGATAGTTGACTTCTCTTTCTTCTTTGTCCTTGCTTCTTCTCTACTTGCTTCAAGGCCCTATTCTTCCATCTTCCCAACTTCACCATATACTTAGCAAATTCCTGCTTCTCTACCTGTCCTCACAACTCCTAGCTTTTCCTCTAAACTTTGCTTGGTGGCATAGTCTATCCATTCATCATATTTCTAAATATTTCTTGAAATGTTGATAAACCATTCACAGTGTTCACTCTATGCTCTAGGGACAGCAAAGAGCTAAGCATCCCCACAAACAGAGCAGCTGGGCAATGAAGCAAAATAATGGCAACGTGTAGAGGGAAAGAGGGCAGGTTTTTTTGGATACTCAGTGGGAAAAAGAGTGGAAGCTTATACTGTACATAATAGCATTAGCTTCTGCTCTGTGCCAGCTTATGGATGAGAGAAGAGGATTAAGCAACCATAGGGGAGAGCAGGGAAATAAGGCTCACTGTGCAGATGCCAAGGAGTGAACTTTGGCTATGATACAGATGCTCCAGGAGATGTGCCAGCAATGACCAATAGCCCCACAGATCTTTATGCTAGCTGGCTTTTCTAGCACTTTTCTCCTTTCTTGGAAATTTGCAGAAGCTCTTTAATTCTCAACAATTTATCACGAAACTAATGCTATGTCCTAAAAGTTCTTTAACTTGTGTATTTGTGTCAGCAAGTCTGCATTCTGATAAGCTTTTGGTCTCCAAATTATGCTTTTCCTTTGGCCCCAAATACATTACATGCACCTTTCTCTTCACTTCCTTTTTTTTCTCTTTGCCTAATACCAAGGTCTTATGAAGCGCCCCACTCATTTGTATTACAGATCACAGTCTGAGTCATTGGTCTAAGATACAGGGATGATGAAATGGCTGGCTTTATGTGTTTTTAAATAAGAATGATAGTGTAGATAGCTCAAACGCTGTTCATTCACCAGAATTCTTGGTCTCTTCACCAGCTACTTCACCAACTATAAGTCATGCAGAAAAATCTGTGATACCCATGGACTCTTCCACACTGATAATTAAGATGGTTTTATGTAATTGAAATAGTCCTAGGCATATCATTTAAACAAAATGAATTTGGACAGCACCCAGAGGGGTTAACACAGTGTGAGTGTTTCCAACAATTTTTTTACACTTCAGTGATATTACTTAAGAGAGCCAGCTATTTTTATTAATTAGTAACCACATAATGTACTATATAATCTATATACTGTAAAATAATGTAACATAAATACAATAAATGCTGAAGGAAGTACTTAAAAATACACTGTGTCTGACAGCAGTTTATGTGAGTGTGTGTTTCTTGTTCGTTATCTTTTCTGTGATATTTTTAGGACAAAAAATTATTTGTTGCCATGTTAGAAGTCCCATCCTCGTGTCTCTCCTCCATCTGCAAAATGAAATCCACAAAAGGGCTTGTTACAGGGGAACAGAAGGGCATTGCATTTCTGGCAAATTATGATTGGTGTGGGAGTAAATCTTTACCTTTTATGCAGTAGCTAAATTATTTCCCTGATCTGTTTCAAATACTTAAGTGCTGCCTATAATGTATGCTATTGGGATTAGACAGCAGGTGTTTGCTTCAGGTAGTCATAAACTCTTTTAGAAGACTTTAAAATGTCACTATCGGTTTAAAAAGTCTTGGTGGGAAGTTAGCTACTGTGGAGATTTTATGGAAATTTTCTATACAGTGCTTTTCTTCAAAGAATTATATCTAATTTTCATTCATCTGTGACAGAAGATAGTCAACTGGATGCCTCCAAGATGCCTTCTGAAGCCCACGTGTACAGAAATTATGCTGTTACTCCCTGTGCCATTTTCAGGCCACTGCTGGCTTTGTCAGAATTATCATTTCCTGCATGCATGACCTACCTGCCAAGAATTCTGCTTGAAGCAAAACCATCCTGTACTTGTGTTTTTTCTTTTCTTCCCATGACAAGCCTTTCCTAATTTTCTTCTTATGATTTCCATTGACCCTACTCTGATCATTTTAATTTATTCTTTTCTCCCTTGCTTCAAAAGGAAGGATTTTAGCTTTTCAACCATCTGAATAATCCCTAAGAGAATAAATGTGTTATTGTGTATATAAATATCTAGATTTAATATAGAGATATTTAATTAAAAAATTTAAAAATGATAAGATAGCTAACATAAACTGAATGCATAAAATATAGTATATCTTTAGCTTTTTTCCAGAATATGATGTATATTACAGTTGTGAATGCTTTTTAAAGCAATATTTAATTGTTATTTGTTAGCTCTATAAGGAACGCAAATGTATTAATATATTTATGAATTTATTCCAAAAGCTATAAAATATTTAGAACGTTTTAAATACAATATTTTACATGAACAAGTGTCCCTTTTCTATATATGATGTTCTTAGAAAAGGAACATTTCACTCTGGTCTTTCTTCCTGCTGACTTAGCTGCAATGAAATTATGGTAGAATAATTGATCGATTTTAATGCACATTTTAGGGACAACATAGAATCACAGAAAAATTGAATGATTTATGTTAGAAGGGACCTAAAGATCATCTAGTTCCAAACCCCCTGTGATGGGCAGGAGGCCCTCCACTAGACCAGGTTGCTCAAAGCCCTATCCAGCGTGGCCTTGAACACTTCCAGGGGTGGGGCAGCCAAAACTTCTTTGGGCAACATGCTCCAGTGTCTCACTACCCTCAGAGTAAAGAACTTCAACCTAATATATAATCTAAATCTACCCTCTTTCATTTTAAAGCCATCACCCTTTTTCCTATCCCTCCATGCCATTGTAAAGAGACCCTCGCCGGCTATCCTGTAGGCCCCCTTTGGGTACTGGAAGGCCCCTATAAGGTCTACCCAGCATCTTCTCCAACTTGTAGCCTGTCCTCATAGGAGAGGTGCTCCACCCCGCTGCTCATCTTTGTGGCCTTCTCTGGACTTGCTCCAACAGATCCACATCCCTCTTGTGTTGAGGGCCCCAGACCTGAATACAGTACTTCAAGTGGGGTCTCACAAGAGCAGAGCAGAGGGGCAAAATCACCTCCCTCAGCCTGATGGTCACTCACCTTTTGATACAGCCCAGGACACGTTTGGCTTTCTGTGCTGCGAACGCACACTGAAGCCGGCTCATGTTGAGCTTCTCATCAACCAGCATTTCTAAGTCCTCTTCCTCAGGACTGCTCTCAATCCATTCTCTGCCCATCTTGTATTTGTGCTTGGGATTGCCCCAATTCCTGGTGCAGGACCTGGCACTTGGCCTTGTTGAACTTCATGAGGTTGCATCAGCACCCGAAAGGAACTGGAGGAAGACCTGATGCTGTAAAATGTTGTATTGGATATATTTAGGTAATACTTTTAGTTTATGATAGACCTTCTGAAGTTTTCTGTGTTCTAGTAGCATACTGCTTTTTACAACACTCTTTGTTTTTTACATCAAAGGGACATAAGAAAGAAGATGATTTAGCCTATTCTGTAAAAGAGGTAGAAGATATGTGTTTGAACTTTTTGAAATTTGTAAAGAGCTTTGTTGGAACATGAGAAAGGAGTAAGGACTGTGGGAAATAGTCCTAATGTCTGTTGGGAATATCTTGTGCACTTCTGTAATGATACTTCAGTCTGTTTCTATTGTTTTCATTATCTCACACCAGGCAATGACTGAAGGCCTGCATCAATGTCTCAGCGTATTTACACTCTATTTTTAGAAGCTTAGTAAGAAAGACAGTGATGAAAAAAACAAGCAAAAAAAATAATAGATGTCTGTCCCAAGATGTTAACAGGTCCTTTTTCTGAAAGGTAATTGCCACAGAGAGGTAGCAGAATGTGGAGACAATGTTTTACATGTAGACTGCTATACAGTGTGTAATTCTGCAAGAAATAGTAGTAAGAATATTTCACTCATTACTTTAGCATTCCAGTGCAACAACATGTAAGGCTACAAAGAATGAAAGATCAGTTTTGTTCCAATCCAGACTCTCTATAATTCTATAAATTAAATTCAGAGAAACAGTGGAATATAACTGTCAGCTGACTGTACTGACTTGATACTAGATAATACCAATTTTGTTTAACAATTTTTTGACCTATTTTACTACATAAGAAGCTTTATTTCGGTTTTGAATTCCAGTTTTTCATTTGTTTTAAATGAATAGTATTTCCATAAAACAAATAAACACAAAATACTGTCATATTAATTACAGAAATCCACATACCTTACTCTGTAAACACTCTTTTTGGTGATCTGGTTTTCATTTTGCCTTCAATATTTTGGTTCCTTGTTAATAGGTTGATTAATGTATGTCCTGCAAATTATGCAGTATTGTTGCTATCTTGATGTCTGTATTGATTAATTTAGTTATAACTAGGGGGCAGAGAGTATGTAAATAGCAGCAATAAGAATTAATGCTATTTTTGTAAATAATATTTTTTGATGCTTTACTTCCTAAAATCATCATTGATGTCCTTCACTTGCATTCCTTTTTCTTGGCAGGCAGGACAGAACTTGATGTGAAGTGTTGATTCAACACATCGAAAATGTTGAATCACCTTTTCCAGGTGCTTGTGTCTTTCATTTTCTGTAGTAGTGCCAGGATGACCACTGAACTGGCCGTTTGATTTTCAGTCATCCAAAGTTTGGTGAAATGTCTTCCAGTCACAGCATATAACTTGCATTAGCGTGGCTTTTCAGAATTTTGGTGTCAAAATTGGTCTGTTCTATGCAGTCCTGGAAAATTTGGCTACCAACATAAAATTTGTTTGATTTCTCCTGTTTGAAAGTGTCCAGTCCAGTGGAAATGAGTATGAGTATGGAGTGTGAATGAAGCAGGTGAAGGTGTACAGACCACACAGCCTGTCTCCTGGCCAGGCTGTTTTAGTCTGTCTCACATAGATGTTACTCATGTTAGGTAGCAATGCACACACAACTTAAGTGACATGTAAATTCTTTCTTTTTTCTTTTTCTTTAAAAAAAGTTTGGTTTTGGCAGTGATATTGATGAGGTGATTTTTATGACTTTCAGGTATTGTGCTGGCATGATTTTTTTCAATGAGTCCGATTTGTGTACAGGATTTGATGAGTTTTCTTTTTTTCCAAGGTCCTTAGAAAGAAAACTGGTGTTTTCAAGCTGCAGAAATCATTATATTTACCTAAAAAAAGAGGATAATTTTTAAAGATCATGAAATCAACACTACACCGAAATATTAACTTCTGTGGCAATTGTGGTAAGCAAAAATATTCAGGACCATGTTTTTTTCTTTTTATTTATGGTTAATTTCTTTCATGTTGTAGCTTGCTTTCATTTTATGTAGAGAGTGCCAAGCATGAAAGCCTATTACTAACATGGCAAAAATTGTTTCTCAATTTAGTACCCTCCAAGAGATTGATTTGGATGTGTCTATGCATTTAAATTTTGTTAAAGGGAATAGTAAAAGTGTTTCTGATGCTGAAATTAGTCTCAGAACAATTTTCAAGCACTTTTTAGAATGTCTTTTTATCATCTCTAATTGTGCTTCTCCATTGCTTGGATGAAATGTCAAGTAAGGTTTTATTATATGCATTTTTTCATACTGTAAATCATTGATTATTTTACTTGTTTATTTGATGGTCAGATTGTTGAACAAAGAAAGAGACATGAATTCTGGTCTATTTTACTATGTTTTTATTACTTTATCACATCAATTGCAAAGGGATAAATCTGTTTTATCATTTTTTCAAAAGGTTAATGTGATCATTAATCTCTCTTGAATTTATGCTACACACTATCTTTTTTATTGCATATCCATTACAGAACCAACACTTTACGAATCTGGTCAAAACCAAACAAATTATTTTTCCTCTTATTGTCCCCCAAACCCTTGCCTGCCCAGACACTTTAGTGTAACTCTGTCTTGTTATAATCCCTTTAGCATTTTAACAAATTAGCTGGCAGATACAGTAAGAGTGTCTAGATGATGGAGTAAATAGGTATGGATATTTCCTTCTTTGTCAGTTATAGTGTAGTTTAAACTATGCTATAGCAGTGAAGCTACTTCAGTGAAAGCAAGTTTCAGTCTGTAGAATAGGCGGTTGATATTTCTTTAAATGCAGAAAAAGACAGTTTTTTTCTTTAATAATGGTGTCTTGGAGGAAACAAAAGACTTTGCTGTGTGGCATTTTGGAAGGCCCCAGATACCAGAAACCCTCAGAGAAGGTTCTTTAGTATGTATGGTCCAGTTTAATTTAGAACAGCCAGCTTTGTTTCCGAGACATGAAAATGACTGTGAGTCATTTGAGATTATCCATTGCCCACATAGGAAAACTAAATAGGTGGCAAGAAGATTTGAAGCCACCCTGTAGCAATATAATGGGTCCCACCTCTAGAATAGCTGTTTACTGTAGGAGTGTATTTAGTGTGGCTTAGATTTTGTATGGAAAATTCCTCAGTGAGTGCTTAAAATGGGGTAAGAGATGAGGTCACAAGCAGCAAAAAAAAAAAGTCCTCATGGAGCATCAAAGGAACTATAGTGAATTTAGAAGGAAGAACGCCCTCCAAAGAGGTGGGTCATCAGTGCAGATATCTGCGAGGTGTAATGCACAGTGCTGTGGGTTGACTCACAGGTGTGACAGCTTTGGGGCAAAGTGAGATTTAATCAGGGCTGTATGTGGTAGCCCCATGTTTGTGAACTCTGCTGGGAGGACTTTACGAGCAGCATGTCTGCTTTTCTATTTGTGTACAGCTGTAATCCTTTGGACCCCAGCTGGCTCATTGTCAAACCATCACGGATGCTTTCTTATCTTACTTTCCAACAACAGCGTTGTACTTAAATCATCTGCTCTGTAGACATGGCTTGTAACACTGACAGGAAGAAACCTTATCTTGTCTTGCTTAGGTAACCATGGGGAATGGAAAGACAGATGCGTACATTGCTTGTTTTACAGCTCTTTCCCCCAGGTCTTCTGTTTTTATTGAAGTGTAAATAATACTTTTATTTGCTTTGGCCACAAACATTTGGAAAGAAGACTCACAAATACTTAAATCTGGCCTAATATGTTTTAATCTAGGTCAGACTTGTTAAACAAATGGGAGAATTGCAAAAATTGAAATACTTAGCCCAGGAAGGAAACAGTAGAACAATAAGATTTATAACTGACAGATGGCACCAACCAAAAAAATATTGATAAGGTTTTCCGATTAGAAAGCTCAGCTGACAAAGCATACTAAACAACCAGAGACAAGGTTAAATACAGTGTCTGCTACTCAGTTTTGGAAGGCACATCAGTAAGTGCTCTGGGTTGTTGGACTTGCTTGTCAGTTTACAAAAAAACCCAACCAAAACAGCCTAGAAAGTCCAGTATGTTTTATTGTAATCATAATTAAAGATAATTAAAATATTCAGATATTAAAAGTTATCTTCTTAGCAAGCGCTATGTATATATCACTGAGCAAAAGATTCAAAACCTCAGGCTCCTTTCCAAATTAAGCTTGTTATATTACCTTCCTTTCTATGTTAGAAATAGGAGGGATCATTTCTGTGCTTTTCTGCATTTTATTTCCTTTGCAAGCATGGTGATCATAATATGTCTGCTTATCCATAAGCACAAAAGGGAGGACATGCTGTCAGCATTTTCTGCCTTATTTATTCCAAAGGATGTCACAGGGATTAGAGACCTAAGTAAATGTATTCTATTATGAGTAAACATTTCACAGCCTGCAAGGAAATACTAATTTTTCTTCAACTGCCTTCTCTTCTTGCTAGTCTTCCACAGTGGACTCAGTTATGACTAATTCTTCATCTGAGCTACCTATTCATTGCCCTCTGTATTTAATTCAAAATCCCAGGGGTGGTTTAGAAAAGCTAGATCCAGAATCGTGCAAAATTCATCCTGGAAAATTTGAAAATAAACAGAAAAGTTATCTACCATCCAACACACTCTATTCTCTGAAGGAGACGGTTTCTAATTTCAGAGTTGTTTTCTTTCTCTTTCAGAGTTAACTCCTTAACCCCCAAATATATCTTTAGTTTCACTGTGTAGTGCAACACGGTCCAGACAATTGAATGCCTTTGCAAGTCTTCAGCCTATGCCCCAAGCTGCAAGAGAAATTTTAACAAGAAAGCATTAGGAAACGGTAATCAACTTCTGGCATACTTAACCTTTCAATAGCTTGTCGTTTTTATACCTTAAAGAGGAAAGATATTATTTATGGCAATCTGAGATACCAATATGAGAAAATCCTAAGATTTTTCTTCACCCTTACGAATCCTATTGGAATTAAATTTTTTAAAAAAGGCACTAAAAGCATTTCCCCTCTGAAAGGAATGTAACCCAGGATTTGATGATGCTTTATATGTTGGACTGTCCTTTGCAGAAGGAAAACATTTGGAAGAATGGGCAAATAAATTGTAGAGCCTTCCAGTTAACTCAAGTTACTTGAAAATTAACAGCAAAAGGACAAAGTTTTGCAGATTGACTATGAAATGTTAAACATCAGGAAAACTGCCGCCAAAAATCCTCTCATTCTTAATGCTTAGTCTTTTTGGTGGCTTTCCTTACTTTTAATTTCACCTCTAAATAAAAAGCTTTGATGAAGACGAAGGGAGGGACAGACTTGAAGATACGATGCCAGATAATATAGCAATTAAGTTTTATCTTTATTAAAGTGACAGCCAGAAGAATGCACAAAACATCAGTTAACCATATGGCAAAAATAGCTCACAGATGTAATGTGCCTCGCTGCAGAGAAAACGGTCAGGGACTGGCTGTTGTAGAAGGAAGGTGAACAATTTTTATCAACCTGTCAGCCAAAAAAACTAGTTTTCTTTTTTCACCTGAATGCATTAGGGGAAATATATGCTTCTTTTTAAAACTAGGGAACTAACTCTGCTACTGCCTTTTTTATTATTCATTTTTTAATTTACTCTACTGTGGACATTCTGACCACTTGTAAAATTTGAAACTGATTTTACAGGTCAATAATGGAGAACACTTAATTTTTTTAATTGAACAAAAGAAGCTCTTGGTACAGAAAAAGTATTTCCAGACCAGCTCTACTCACAGTGCTTTTGGATTGCTCCTGGAGATGTTATTTGGATGAAAGCTCCTGTCAGACTCAATAAAATGACTGACAAGGCCAAGTTGGCATATATTAAGGAAAATGACAGGAGAAAAGCTTAATCATGCCTGTACCAATAGATTCAAGCTATTCTGGTGATCACACTGCCATCCTGTGTGTGTCAGTAAGGCTTCACTTTCATCTCTATAGAAAAAGCTACAAGGGAAAAAGGCAATTGGCCTTGATTACATGCCAAGGAGAGGCCAAAGAGAAAAGCAGATCTTTCTTGGCACTGATAGGATAATGGTCATGTTAATACACACTGCTGTGTCCCACAAAACAGATGGCAAGATAGTATTAAAATGGAGAAATTAATTCTTTCACATGGAGAAAGCTTGGAAGTACATGCCTTTGGTCTCTCAGTCCCTACTCCTGACCAACTTTGGTGAGAAAAAACATTAGTGGAAAGTGTGGAATAGTGTTGGATAAACAAAAACTGTCTGAGCAGCCATCATATTACTCTAATAAATGACTATACTGTCGCTATGACTGATATTAAACACAAGTTGCAAATTAAGGAAAGGTTAGTCCAGCCCTTTTTCATAATTCCAAGTGGTTTCACTGAATGTCTGCCATGAAGAATTTGTGTTTCTCCATAGCCACAGTCTATGCTGGAAGCTGCAGAAACTCACTACTGAGGTTTTCTGAATGGCACAGCTAACAAGCGTTTAGCTTCTTGGGTCAGTATCGGAAATACAAGGGTCTGGCTTGCAGATAAAACTCCCAAGTGTCTATCTCTGTCATACTGAATTATGAAAATCCTGACATGTAGCATAGCCACGACAGCAGCATTATCCTGAGAAGATGAAGGCTGTCAACCACATTACAACACAGCTTTGGACACGGATTTCATTCCACTAACTACAACTGGCCACCTTTTGAGTATAGGTGGGTGTGCTCTAGGGCAAGTCATCTCCTTGAATATTGTTTCCCTGTATTCCTTTTTTTTTTAAATATTTCTTGAGACTGTTATTAGAGAAGAATCATCTCCACAGGACCTTTGGTTTCTGCCAACCCTTTGCTCAACTTGTAGAAGAAGTGAAATTGCTAAAGAACTATTCATTGTCTGTGCTTGAAAGAGTAGAAGAATGCTGCTCTGTCACACATAACTATATTTGAAGCTCTTAACCTTTGTCTCAGTCCTTCAGATGGGACATGCTCAGACATGCTAGTGGCAGACAGAATGACACAGGATTTCTTTGCTTTTTTCAGTTTTGGTTTTTATGCCCAAATACTTCAAACAAAATGAGTGATTGGGTTAGGTGGGACCTTCTGGCAGGAGGTGAGCAGGTGAGTATGCCTGTGAAGGGAAGTTTAGTGCCTGGAGTTTGGGGCAAGCAGGAGAGTAAACAATCACAGGTGGGAGTCAGGAGCTAGTGAGGCTGGGAGCTGCTGGGAAGAGGGTATGGATAGACCTTTGGGCTCCTCACTGACAAAGATGCTTCCTAGAGAGTAGGAGGGATTTTGGCATTGAGTATCCTGACTCCAAGGCAAGGCCTTATCAGCAAGAAGTGGGTGAAATAAGTTTTTTGTTTGGGTTTTCTTTTTTCTTTTTTTTTTTTTTATTTATACCTCAAATATCTTTTTAAAACCCACTTTGATCTCTACCAGGATAATATCTAGGCAGATCTGCTTCAAAGCTCTGGGGTCCTTTTGCAAGCAGGCATAAAAAAACTGGGATTGCAAGCCAGATAATACACTTTAACAGCTTTATTAGCGCTGTGCTTTTTCTTTTATTTATACAGCTTTGTTTATATAAGTATAAATCTAGCAAGAACAGCATTTCTGCCACCATGTTGGGCAGATGTTTTTGTAATGACATTTAGCTAGAGTAGCAGTGAAAACTCAGCAGCCGTAGATAGATCCACAGAAATACAAGAGTTAAGATTATGGCCATCAGATAAAAATCTTGTATGTCTCCCTCTGTAATTCTCACTTTGTAATATCCTAATGCACAGCAACATGGCCACAATAGCAGGCAATTACAGAAACTGCATTTATTTTAAGATGTGAGTCAAGATATTACCATATGGTACTGTAATCACACAGGCCAGGAAAGGATTTGTCTCTTTCTCTAAACAACTGGGGGGATATTGGTGGGTTCCACCTCTTGCTCCTTTCAGTCCCTTCTTGATTTCCTACCGGTTTTGTCTTTTTGAACATTTCTTTCCTTCAGGCTCTGTTCTAAATATGATTCTCCTTCTTTTACATCTTCATTCTGTAGTTTCTTCCCACAGTAAAAGGCACTTCATGCATTCAGATGGATGATCCCTCTTGTTTTATATTGTCATCACTGCTTTGTATTTACAACCTCTTCAGCTTCTCATTTTATCAACAAATTCCCAGCTTGCTAGCTAGTGTGGGACTTTCATAGTTTGGTTCCTCAGCATGTTGCGGTCATTTTATTTGGGCTTTTACTTACATTTATTTTTTTCAGTTATTTTTGACCTCATGTTATTTACTAAGCTGACTCCCTCTTATGGCATGGCAATGTTTTCATCTCTTACTGTAAAACTGCAGAATGTTTCTGCTTGATGGTGGCTACTGCAGCCTCTCTTTCTGAGGCTTTTTTTGGTTTTTCCTACTCTAATTAATGCTCCTCATTTTCCATTCTCAGACCAGTCACCATGTCTATTTGCAGCTCTTTCTTAATAGGATCCTCAAGAGATTTCTTAAGCCCGCTTAGTGCCACGAAAGTATCTGTTGTGTTTGTGGATCACAGTGCTACCCTTCGAAAAGCCCAGAGCTGCTGTTAAAAACATATTTGACAGATATTATGGTAAAAGATATATGAAGTTATAAAACCTCAATTCATCTAAGGTATAGGGGAAAAAAAAAAGAAAAAAAACAAAACACCCCCCAACCTCCAAATTCTTTTCACATGAAATAAAAGTAAACAGTGCTCTTTAGTACTGCAAGCTCAGGCCTTATTAAGATAGAACCAGCTATCAGAGATGACAGTCCCTAAAATATCTATGTGTTAAACAGTAGCATACATGACCTGGTTATTACTGACAACCTGAACTGAAGCAGGCTTACACAAACACAAGGCTTTACAATTAATGCTCAGTAGCATTAGCTTTTAAAAGTCTTAGTAGATATTTCCTTTATGATGAGGATTTTCAGCAGAACTTGGGAATTTCGGATCAGGTTTCCCATCAAAATTCAAAACCAAAGGGATTTGTTTGAGTTAGATTTTACCACTATGACATTTACTGAAATCTCAATCCCATAGAGTCACTGTGAGTGTTAATAAGGACTTAAATGAAGTTCAGGTTTCACTCATGGCTCTTTTGCTTCCATTAACCTTAATGGGCTGTGAATCACAGCTATTGAGCAATGGCAATGAGAAATCAATTACTTTTATTATAATAAGGTATTGTGTGAGAGGGACAGAGGCAGATCCTACCCCTTTGATTTTATGCTTTCCCACATCTCTGAGGTTTATTTTTCATTTATAAAACCACGGATGGACTAACTTCTGTGGATTCACAAAACCAGGAAGCAGACTCAGATAGAATCACTTTAAAGTGGTAGCCAGATATACCTAACACATATCATGTTCAATGAATTAGCTAATAACGTAACTTAGTAGGTGGTGAATGAGCTAATAAAATATGTAATATAGTTCTATGTTGGAGTCCGAAGCAATTGTTAAAATAACATTTACCATTATGTTTGTAGTAATTTGTACAAGCTGCCTGGCAGGAGGTGAGTGTGCTGCACTATTAAAAAAATTACAACAGGAGCAATCTCATTATTTGTATCTGGACAAAAGGAGGTCTGTGAATTTATCCCACAAAATGTGCTGTATGAAGAACTGACTAAGCATAGAGGTCAGCATTGGGTATTAAAATTTTAAGCCCAAGAACTTATCCAGTGAGTCAACAGGGATTGGAATAATTATCATATTAGCCAAAAAAAAAAGAAAAAAAAAAGACTTTGCCACTGTATATTCTGGAAAAGTCATAAAATTACTTACATAATGTTGCTTTGAGTAAGTTTTGCTGATTTCACAGAAATATGGAACAAATGAGAATTGAAAGCAAATCCTAACTGAGAAACCTAACACAAAGAACTCTCTCTCCTAACTGCAAATTCTACAGGAATTGCTTTAAAATATATATAAAAAATTGTGTAGTGAAATGATCATGCTGGGCTTTACTCTGCACCACTGGCTTTAATGGGATTTCCTGAGCGGCAAATGCAGGATTCAGCTTTGTTTAGTGACAGTGCCACTCGGCCCCAATCACACAGCTAGTCAGACAGACCTGGGAGTAGAAACTATGTACTGAGTTGTAACAATTGTCTAAATGGAGAAAAAAATATTCACAAGACTTTTTTTTCCCAGTATATTAACTAGAAAGACTCTAAAATCTTTTGAACAAAGGTTCATGTAGGTTATTATTTAATTGAACCCGTCTTGACTATTAATGCTTGGGGATACCTTCTCAGGAAGACATGTATAGGAATGTTTAAATCCATACCCATTCGAAACAGCATTTAAACACGCACTGACCTTTGAGCTTAGTAACGCCCTGTGTAAGTGCTCTCTTCTGCAATCTTTATCCTACAGACTACTTCAGGTACATTTTTGGGGAGTGGAGGTGTGAAATGTGTAATAATGTTTCAAAAATGAGTCAGCAATTGTCTTGCTATCTGGAAATTATACTCAGATATGCTACTGTAGATGTTTCTGTTTCAGCTGTTCACGTTATCGCAATAATTTACTGGTTTAGAGATGTCAGTGGGTTTCTGGAGTCCCAGTCTATGGCTAAATCAATGTTAGAGAAAGTATAATTCAAAACCATAAACCACCAGACTTTGTGCAAACCCCAAAATGCAGATTTTAATGATTTACATGTCACTTTAATTCTCAATTTATGTTCTGTTGAAGAATAAATATTGATTACTGGGATTTTTCTGTAATTGCAAATCATAAATACACAAAACATCAGAAATCATCTAATAAAGAGTGTCTTCTCAGAAACTGCATAATTTGGGAGTATTTGAATTGAAATATTGGAAATATTCTTAGCTGAAAAACTGAGGTTGAGGCTGATCTTTGAAATAGCTTTAATGCAGAACAATGTAAGGGTATTCTACTGAGGAACAAGCAAACATAATGGTATTGAGAACCTAATTAGGGTTGTAAATACTGTTACAAAAAGAACTTGTTTCTATTCCTTACACAAGTAAAGACCTCCCATTTGTAGAAAAGTATTTTCAATAAAAGAACATAGTAAAACCATTGGGTAGCTTTTATTTGACTCCTGTTTCCTCTCAGTATAATAAATCTTGGTTCTTCTTTATGGCTAAGATGACAAGAGCCTTTTAAGATGTAAATGCTGTGTATCTTTATATAACCTTCATGTAATAATTTCATAATACTCTTGTAGAAGAATAATTACATAATTTATGAAAAATATATTGAGGTCATTTGATAATACAACTGGTTATTACTATACGAATATTGATATCAACTGAAGAAAGTAATTACCTGGCAAGGCTTAAGCAAATTGCTTCCAAGTACAGCAAACTCAGAGCACTCTTTCCAGAGGATTCTAACGCTGTTTCAGAAGTCGAGAGGATTGTTATAAGAATCCAGTAGTTTGTTTCTTGAAATTAAAGAAAAATAAGCACTTATTAATCCCAAACAAAATGTAAAAGGTTACACAGAAAATTAAATGAGTAAAAAATGTAGCTACTACTGAAAAGACACCTGGAATTTTAAGAAAAAATAATGTTAAATTACTCCAAAAGACTAATTGTAAACCACCTAGTTAAAGTTGACATGCGCTACTGAGGATGTAGTATACTATAGAAAACATTCCTGTGAAACATCAGGTTGTTCAGTGGTCACGTGTGCTTAGAGGGGAGGCATAAGTTAAGATTTGGTGAAAAGGAAGGCATAGGGAAACTTAATTCAGATTTGGGATTGTTGCTGTTCAATAATTTGCCTGTTTCAAAGCAATTTCCTATGTCCTTTTGCTAGGAAACTGACAAGTACTGGGTTTGGGTTTTTTTAGGAATTATTTATAGATTACAGCCTCTAGTCCTGTTATAAGATATGCAGAGTATCTAGTCTGTGTAAGGCAGAGTTAACTAACATACAGGATGTTTACCTATTTTATTTCTTCCTTTAGCTACTTTCAGTGATCATTTCAAGATAGTCAGGTTCAGACTTCTCCAAGGCAGGCCCTCCTGTGTTTTTTAAAGTCTTTTAATCCGAGGTGTGAAAGAGCCCTTCAATTTTGTTTTCTCCTGTCTATTTTGTTTAAATTTTCTCTAATATAATAATAGTGATAATGATAATGTTGATCATTATGGTTATTTTACTGGTTTCAACCATGATAGCCCTAGGGCTGGGCAAAGGTAATAAAAATTGTGGAGTTACCACTTGGTAATTGCTTCCACAGATACAGTAAATAAGAACTTAACCCCACCTTTTCTAAAAAATGTAAGTAGCTGTCTTTAAGATAAAATTCTTTTACGTTTAGCAACAGATATATATTAAACCCAATTGCTATTATCAGTGACAGGATGCTCATCAAAGAGAAAGAAAAATACCTTTCTAGGGATTTACTAATTTAAAAAAAAACCTAGAATTTTTGCTTAGCTGGATAGACAGAACAGCAATTAAGAGAGGAGAAAGTCTGTGCCAATAGAAATGGAATGATTGAAGGTAATTTCTGACAACAAGGAAAAAGGAATTGTTCCTTGTTGTTTCAGTCTATGTCGTGGTTTAAGTCCAGTCAGCCACGCAGCTCGCTTGCTCACTCACTCCCCCCGCCTTCACCACGCCCCCTGCTCCCAGAAGGATGGGGAAGAGAATTGAAAGAATCCAACTCACACGAGTTGAGACAAGAGCAGTCCAGCAACCAAGATATAACACAAAACCACCACTGCTACCACCAATAACAAAAATGATAAGGGAAATAACAAGGGAAGAGAATACAACCGCTCACCACCCGCCAACTGACACCCAGCCCAACCAAGCAGTGATCTAGCCCTTCCGGGTAACTGC
>JANHGB010013328.1:0-46794 GCA_026283785.1 Coracopsis vasa
TTTCCAGGAAAAGATTTTCGATGACATGGAGCCGGAGTTTTGGAGCCACGATCGGATCAGGTCAAATGAATTCGATGACAAGAGGAATTGAATTTCAAGACATAGGGTCCACAGTATTTGCCTGATGACAGGTAAATATATGTAGGTGAATAGAAGTCCCTGTTCAGGTGTCCCAGGAGAGGAAATGAAGTGGTAAGCAAACTCTAGAAATAAACCAAGAGCTTGCTACCTGTAAGAAATTTGAAGCACTATCAGAGAAAAGGTGGTCCCAAGATTTAAATGAGTACTCAAGATACAAATTTTATTCTAGACTTTATAACTTCGGTGAGAAGTGACTGAATGATAGTACAGTTTAGGTATCAGCTTTTCTTTCTTTCTTTTTTTTTTTTTTTTTTTTTTTGTGTAGCAGCATGTGGACTTGTAGAACGTTAAAGTTTTTCATGAGCTTCCTTCTAGATCTGTGGCAGGCCCTGGAATTCTTATAACTAATTTACTCCACTAGACCAAAAAAGAAAGCTGTCTTCACTAGCTCACTCAAGTATATGGGAATAGTCTTACTGATCTCTTTTGCATTAGAAAAGTTTGCATCTTAAAACTGCCAGTTCTTATTAAGTAAAAGTGAAACTTTGTATTAGAATTTACTCACTCAATAGCTTCAGAAAGTGGCTGATGTGTTCACTGCACATGCTAATACTGTTTTCATTGTATACTGGGAAGAAAATAATTCCTAGTCCTCTTTAGATCTTAATTTCTGCTTTCCCATCTAGGGCAGTGAAGGTGCTACTTCTATACAATACTAAGAAGAGTAAATTTTAATGACTATTTTAAAACCTGTCCACTAGAGTCTTTTTTTTTTAGCCTTCTCAAGTCTTGTTTTGTGTTACTTGTACTTCAAGGTGAGAGAAAAGCAAGAATGTCCCCGTATATTTCTGGTTTTAAAGGGTTTTTTTGGAGTGGGTTTTCACTGACTTTGCATTTTAATCATGTGGATGTTGATATGAAGTCAGTTGTGTTTGTATTAAAGGTCTGGTTTCATCTTCTTCTCCTATATGCTGTAAATAGGATGTTCATTTAGGAATTTATAACACAAGAACACAAGCGCATTGGTGTTCAGTGGACTTTATTCCTACATTTATTTGAGGTAAGGAAGTATTTTTTCTGCCTGTACTAATGGCAGTCTCAGCAACTGCACAGGAAGTTTTGAAAATCAGCAGAAAATAGGAATGCATATCTGAGCCCCAAATCCATTTCTTATGCAGTAAATAATAATTTAGAGGGACATATTCCCACTTTTGTTATTATAAAGGCTCATTGCCCAAGTAAAAAAAGTGATTTTACTGTTAAAGTTTATTACTACTGTTTTCATTACCTTTTAAGTGCTTTATTGTGTGCTAGGGTAGGGTTCTGATATGAGTTTTGCAGTGTATACCTGATGGAGTCATGCTGGTAGGAGAGACGGGAATTGTAGCCAACCATCAGGCAGGCAGGAGAAGGCAATCCTGTCTTACGTTAGGGTGGATAATGGAATGCTTCATGCATGTAGTTAACTTCCCATTCCATTGTACAAACTGCCATTGAAAACTACTCCTTAGGTATAGGGCTTAAATAGAGCTGATAAGCTTGCCTGTCTCTAGCATTTGAGTAGCACTGCTTAGGGTATATGAGATGTTAATGCCACCTGCTGGCTCAGAATTAGTGTAAATCTTGCTTTACACCTGGAGGGAGTAAACAGTATGGAAATAGTTGTTGTAAACCTGAAAATGTAGAATTAAGAAGTCCTGGCTTTAGTTTGCTCTTCTAGGAAAATTATTTCTACAATTCTTTTTTTTTTTTTTTCCTTCCCAAAGATGAAGGGTAGGAGGGGATTTACATTTATATTCAGTTCTTTTGCCAGCAGTCAGGACTTGGACTCTATTGCTTTACCATTTCACTAAAATTTACCTTCTAGTCCTAAATGTGATAGACACGCATGTCTTTTTCTCCAAGCTGTTTCTCTTCTGACTTGTGTGTCATCATAATAGCTCTTGAAGGGGAAAGGGAGAGCAAAAAGTTATTTTGTGACCTAAAAGCCTTAGATATCCAGAATATGCCCAGTGTGTTGCTAGTAGACAAGTGTTTGAAATGATATCCTAATTGGGGTTTGGTTGTGGAAGATAAGGAAGGACTTCCTGCAGCAAGGTGCACATGAACTATACGATGAAAACAAACTCTTGCAGATGGCTTCAAATTCGTATAATCCTAGTAGCAGTTTTCAGTTCCAACATTCTTTCTTGGAAATTCTTGAATTCTGCAGTTTTCTCCATTTATTCATGGAACTTTCTATGCAGAAGAATAAGGATAAATAATGAACCGGTGCATCCATTCCCTAGTTTGTGTTGTCTCAATCTGCAGAACATCTGTTAGCTTTTAAAAATAATGTACATTTAGCACTTCTTGAAGCTTGAGGTCTATGAATGCTCCCATTTTGTTGGTATGAACTCCACATGGTGAATCTAGTGTGTTGTAACCATGTATGTCAAGAAAGGTCAGAGGGGGAGAAAATAGTACTCTCAAATTGATACAAGAAGGAAACAGCAGAAGTCTTCTTGAAAAGAATGTGGCACCTTTCTCCTTGCTCTTAAGATCTCTTTTACTAATAACTGCCTTTAATAAATAGGACAATATTTGGTTGACTTTGTCTGGGGAAGGTTTAAGTTCTATAGAAGTACTGATGCTCTATGATAAATGTTCTCAACAGTAAAAAAAGTCTTAGGGTTGTGGACTGCGGATTTTTTGGTTAGCTGGGTTGGGGTTGTTTAGAACTTACACTCAGTTTGCAAGGTGTTCCTCCAGTTCATCACCTATTCTCTTGTTCATTCTCACAAATGTAAAGGAGCTTGATGAAATTCTAGTGTTTAAGGAATATCCATAACACTTCTTTGACATTCGCTTTTATCCCCAGAACACTGGAAGCACAACAGTGATGTGAGTGTGTGTGTGTAGGTAAATTGTGTGTATCTTGCTTGTGACTGACAGAGGCTGTAATGAATGGTATAGTGTCAAATTTAGCCTCGCTTAGAGGACAGGGTTGGATCAAAAGACCTTGTGATACTGCTTTCAACCTAAATTTTTCTATATTTTTGTAATATTTCAGCTTCTAGATGAAAATAGCTTTTCTTACGTCTTTATCCAAAATTTTATAGAGTGTTATTTGTGGTCACTTATTAAGTTTTTTTTCAAAAGGCTTACTCATTTCCAACTTTCCACTTGGAAAATGAAGATGGCTAACAAAACTGGGCTGTCTTTTAGGATTTTGCCAGTATAGGTATAATGTATGTTAAAGCTGCTGCTTATACTGAAAACACTCTACCATCTGCTTCTGCCACTACAAGGAATGTGACTTTTCCCTTTCTCAAACCAGTAAGTCCTGATATTGCTGGTAAATAAGGCATCTGTGGATTATGGCTCAAACTTTCCTAAACAGTCTACTACTGTTTTTGTTGGACTGTGATGAAAAAGATAGCATCCTCTTCTGGTGTGCTTTTCTGTATTCAAACAGCATGGATTGCCAATGCTTTCTAAGAGTTGCTTGACTTGACTTTTGAAGTGTTGAGAGACAGGGTGGAGGTGAAATTGTCAATATGCTTAATAATTTTTTTTTTCTTTATACTGGTGAATCTTACCCATCTTGATGCTGAATTGGCTTACAGCTCATCCATTAATAAATGATACCATTCTCTTCCATGTGTCTTTGTTCTGACTGGTATGTGGATGATCTTGAAGTGTATATTCAGCTTTAATCATAAAGTTTTGCAATTGTGTAATGCTTCCAAATATATTAGCAAAATAAAATGCAACTGACTTGAAACTAGAAATGCTAACAGATGTGAGAATTAAAAGATAATTTCAGTTTAAACAGACTTTCAGCTTCATAAGCATGCCAGTAAAATTGTTATAGTTAGTGGGAAGCCTAAACTTAAAGTATTCTATCTTTTAAAGTTTACTTTTATATCCTTGATAGAACTCCCAAGTTACAGAAAACCTTCCAGTGAAAAGGTGAGAGGTAGCTTCCCACTTTAGGGGAGGAAAGAAGTGGTTATTTTTGTACTCTTCAGGTTTATCAATGTATAGAGATTCTTCTGCCTTTACAGTGGATAATTCTTCAAAATCTGCATCAGCATCCTGACTACATGGACTTCTGTGGTTTGGTTTCCTGGAAGCTGAAGACTTCCAAAGGGCTCCTAACTTTGTGGAGAGGTGTACTGTAAGCTAATACAGCTTTTGTTTGGTATCCATTAGTTGGTTTCCACTTGGTTAGTGGTTACAGTAGGAGACCCAGATGATGGTGATTAGGAATTATTAAAATCAGCTGCTGCCTTGGGTACTTCTAACCAGCTTTCCTGAGATACTCTGTCAAACTCAATTCTACACATACCCTCCACTTGTCTTTCTTGACTTGAAAGTGTGCCAGAAACAAGAGTTTGGATTTCGAGCAAGTGTATCTGTCTGAAAACCACTAAGCTGACAGTGATTAGCAAAAATCTTTGATTAAGTGTCCTACTAGTTTGCTTAGATGTGGATTGTCATGTTACTTAATTTAGTTTATTGCATCTTTAACCAAATTTTTCTTGATTCTGAGAGTTTGAGATTGTGAAGCATCATCTATTTTTGATGATGTGTTATTTCCTGAGAGTCTCTCACGCTTCAGTCCTTTGCCATGTTTTTAGAGCTCTGTGAAATATGCATTTTCTAGTCTATTTAGCCTTGTGTTACATTGCTTGGGAGGTGAGTAAACCACTGAGTTGCTAGTTTGGCTTCTGCATGCTGTTTTCAGCAAGGTGCCTGCCACCATGCAATGTATTCTATATCCTACTTTATCAGACCACGTAAATTGTATATTAAAAAAAGGTTGTTGCATAATCTGTGTGTTTCATGCAAGTTATTTTGAAAAGTTCTGAAATATTTTGTTCAAATAGCTATGATCTAATTGTATGTTACATTGAATATTATAATTTAAACCCTTAGTTTAGATACATGCATGAAATATACATATACTTAGCTCTACATTATTTCAGCATATTGTTATACTCACAGCATTAAGTGTCTTTGAACTTTCATCCATGCAATAAAAATTGTTTCTGTTGTTTTGCAAAAGCCAAGACATGCAACACCAAGGATGGTATTGAGTATGAGAGATTACCATAGTCTGATTTAGTGAAGATGAGCTTTGAACACAGTTATTTACAGCAGACTTAATACTCATCACAACACTGGAAGTCACTGTGCTTTTTTGATATTAATTTAGTGTGTTCGCAGTGGAATACTTCTGAACCAGTTCAGTGGGTCTTCTTGGCAGAACGAGGTGCCTTTTCCTTCTTGTTTCTTTTAATAGAGAAGTAAAAGTTAGACGTTGGAGGCTAAAGATGAGAGCTTAAGACTTTACATAGTAATGTAAAAACACTTCGCCCCAGGATGTATTTTTCAGATGTTTATTTGCATGCAGTTATGAATTTAAATGGTATTTGTTCCTTATCTCGTGTATTTTTAAAAAAATACTTTAACAGTACTGTTTTGCATGCAAATTGAATAGTAATATGTATTCATTGCAGTAATTCTGCTATACGACTTAGATTCGAAAAGTGTTTTTACGTCGCTTGAAGTAGTTTACGTATCCATAATACAGATCTGCAATACAGATCTGTGTAGCTTTAAGTGACAGTCTTCGAGGTTTAGTACTCAAACTCTAGCTGTACGTAGTTACAAAAGATGCCACAGATACCTATTCATTAACTTACAGTTGGCAAACTGTGGAACTAAAACCTGACTTTTAATCACGTTTCTGTCTCTGCGTACCCTAGTCAGTTGATCACTGGACTGCCTGACTTGATCTTGTCTAGCTCATTAGTCTCTTATTTAAATATAGCTCCTGATATTCCTGTTGCTATTTATGTCTTTAATGCATATGTATATTGAAGTGATATGTATAGCAGAAATATAATTAGATCCTGCTGATTGCACTGGTTACTAGTAAAACTTCTTGGAAATAAGTTTCTTACAGTGGATCTTGACTGTCTTGTCTTTTAGAGGTGCCTTTTCAAAGGAAATAAGAGCCAGGATATACCTTTATAGGAGAGGAAGCTGGCAGCATGGAAAACTGGTTCTAATTTTGCATAGGTATGAAGCAGCAGTGCTCTGCTTTCACAAACTGCCTTATTAGGTTGAAATACCTATTTCTTACTTTGCTTTTCCTAACACTTCAATTTTAGATCCTCTATCAACAAATCCTTCTATTCCTTCAAGGGCTAGTCTGAGGTAGAACTGTATAACACGAGTGGGCTGTACAATGAACAGGTGAAACTTTTTTACAAATGGATTATTTCTTTTTTTCCCCCAAGCCAAACAGTAATTGGAGCATGTCTTTCCAAGAATAGTGTGTTCTGGAAGAGAAGAATATTATTGTAGAGACAGGTGATAACTTGGGATCAGTATACTAAAAAAAAAAAAATAGTTTGTTGCTAGAATACAGACAAGGCAATTCCTAACAGTACTTAAACGTGCAATGTGTGACACAAGAAATATGTAGATAGTCTCGCTGATGGTTTCTCTTAAGAGATGATCTACTGCCAGCCATTGGTCAGTCATTGACCAATGTGCATCAGTAAGTGGCATGATACAACTGAGTTACATTGCTTGGATTTTTTTAACCTTTTTTTTTATATGTTAGCCTTTTAGTCCATCTTCATGTCTGTTGTAGATGGACCAAATTTCACAGCTACATGCATGTGGTACTCCTAACTAGTTCAAACATGTAGCTGGTGTAACAAAAATTACTGTGACTATATGAAAAGCACTTGTCTTCAAGGTCCAGCAACTGGGTGCATGTAAGTAGGGCTTGAAATTCTAGTATGTGCAATAAATACTTGTGTTTGCTGTTGAACTAATTAGATGCTGTGTCATGCCTTGCCTTGTCTTGAGTAGGTTTAAGATCACATCTTCATTCTACTGCTTTTAAGAAAAATAGGCCATTCTTTGTTTTGCCTTCACTCTCTTACCTAGTTCCTTATCTTCATTCTCTCCTGTTTCATTCCTAAGGTTTTCTGCTGCTGTTCTCTCTTCTCAATTTTCATATTTTTCACATTCTTCCAAGTTGCATAGCTGGAGATCTTCACTCATCAAGGAGGAAACAAAGGTCATCTAAAAACTGAATGTTTATGAACACAACCTACTGTTGGATGAAGCAAAAAAGAAGGCATCATATGCTCAGCTGCTGGAAGTAGTACTCAATCTCTTGGCTTGCCAAATGTATCTTGTACTTCAGGTGGACTGTGTCTTGCCTAGTCATGTCTTCTTGTATTGACACAGCAGTTACAAGAATAGTCTCTGCGTTTGCTCTCACATAATCAGCCAATATCTGTGAATGTTCTCTAATTCTATAATTCCTTAATTTTCAGGTAGACAGGGACAGGCGATTCTAGTTTGTTTTGTGAGCCACACTCCGGCTTCAGAGATTGTCTGGATTGGTTTTCTATCTTACTAAAGCAGGTTTGTTGCTTAGATAAAAATTCTACTTCAGCTGTGCTGTTCTTCAGCTGTTTGTCCTGTGTGTAATGCAGATGCTTGAAGGAAAGGATTAGGGTGCAGTATTAATCTTCAGTGCCTTCATGGTATCACTCATGCAGGGCTTTCAATTAGGCTTTTTTGTGCATTTGAAGTACTAACCGTACTGGCGTTGCTTGTGAGGCCCTAGAGAGAAAATCTAGAAAAAGAGATGAAGTACCGAAATGTGATCCTTCTGGAGAACCTCCTTATAGTCCTTTTCATCCACTTTTTTCCTGGTCAGCGCTTGATTTCCTAGCGTGGAGTCAGAACAAATCTTTTCTAGAAGGAATGCTTGTGCATTGGACTATGGAAATGTCTTGTGAGGGGCTAGGAAATGCAGTTCCTGAGGCAATGAAAGAGTTGTAAGTGTTCTGCATGGATTTTGCCCATTTGATATCACACTACTCTCTTGTTCTACTTTTGAGGTTTTTAGGATTGGAATTTGCACAGTAGAGATCTTGCTCTGTCTTGTTCTCAACTCTTAACAGTAAATTAACTTTTCCCCAAATCCTGTTGCCTTTATCAGGTGGTGAAAGATGGGATCTGGATCTTATTGCTCTTAAAGAAGCTGAGGTTCTTGATGCAAGTAATACTGAAAATATTGCTAATTTAATGATCAGCTGATAGCTTCTTTTAAAGCCCTACTTGGAATTGAGTAACTTACTCATATTCCTTAGCAGAAGGAAAATTGTTTGTGGAAAAGCAACTTCTTTACACTTGGTGGACTTCTGGGACTTCAGAGAACTTAAAACTTGCTTATGAGTTAGTCCCTTGTGGTTCAATGCCAGACTGTAGGCTGAAGAAGAGCCTGTATCAGCTGCTAAATGTTTATAATTCACTGTAGCATCACTAGTTCAGTAGACTGCATTTGTTTAGGCTGCTCATTTCTGGAGGGACATGTGGAATTCAACTGGAGTCGTTCCAAACCTGAGAAATGAACTTTCATGGGATGGTGGGATATTTTGTGGTAAAGAGCACTCATCAGCAGCCCACGGGTAGGGATGGGACTGCTCGAGCTGCCCACCTGGGCTTCTGCCTCTGTCTCTAAAGTTCATTGATATGAAAGTAATAGTATCTAGGTATAGGGTAACAACAGTGCCCGTGTTGATACTGAACTGTAAACTGTCACATGTTCAACTTCCCTTCCAAAATTGTTTGGTTGACTCTTGCTTAGGTTGCCTGCAGTTTTCTGTTCTTTTGTAACGAAGTGCAAGCTGGATAGATAATTTAATTTTGGATGGGTTGTTTGCTTCAATTGCAATTTTTAAGTGTAAAAAGAGACTTAACAGATAAGCAAAAGGACAAAAAAGTGATGGCTTTTGTTGGTGACAGTGTGAAAAATCATCTAACACATATGATGACATTTTTTTCAAAACCAGTTTTGAAGATACAAAGCCAACGTGTAAGCACTTGTAGAAACTGCATGTTTCTTGCTGGAGTGTGAATGGAAAATAAACCAGTGTTCAGCATTTCTCTTCAGTTGAGAGGCAACCATAGATTGTAAATAAATTTCAGTCAGTTAAAAGGATGTTGCAGTTGAGGAGCTGCAGTGCAACATGAACTAGCATTAACCTGAGGATAAATCTTGGGTAATTACTTCATTCCGCTGTCAGATGGGGTGGGATAAATATAATGGTGTTTGTTTAGTGATCAAAATGAATGATTTGCCATTTGAATTTCAATCTTGTCTATCATGTTGTTACTGCACTAAGGTCAAACTATTAAAATACCAACTAATCTAAGCTAAACCCTAGTGTGTGTAAGGGAGCTGGGGTCAGACTGAGCTCAAGAGTAGTGAACAGCCTAGTGAGTGCTCTGTGCAAGGCCAGTACCTCAGCATTTTGTGGAGTAGAACAAAAGGAAGGTTAAAGCTTTGTAATCCCTCCTACCCTGTGTTGGGGATTAAAAGATACCTTGTTGTAAAATTAATGTATTTATCATTTGATTTCCTCTCCAGAGAAGGCACCTTGCAAACAGATAAAATGTTTCCCTTAGCACAACCCTTTGCAGAATGTATTGGTTAGGCAGCAGGATATTCCTGTTCCTGTAAGAAAGCTGAGCTAATCTGCAAGTCATGCTGGGATCATTCATTCTGATCAGAGTGAGAAGTCCTGTGTGGGTCAGATGGGGCAGCAGAGATCTAGAGCTGTGTGGAGAAGAGTAGACAAAGGCTTTAAATATCGTTTGCTCATAAACCAGGGATGAATGGTTTCTACTCTGAAAAAAAGGGTAGTTTTGCTGGAGGAAGCCCATACTAATAGGCTAGCAAATTTGTGGCTGTAATGCATCAGGTGGTGAAGTGCTAATCTTTTGTGGATGATGAAGAATGAGGGCACTCCCTGTTCAATGCAAGCATTGATGCAGTCAATATTTGCCTCAGTTAAATCTGAAACATACCTGACCTGTTGTGCCTTGCTAAAGATAGCAGAATTTTATAAAACTTACTGAAGATGCTTTCTTCACGTAAGTTGATTTAGTATGGAAATTAATCTTATGTAGATTTGGAGTTGATGGGATGAGTGTGTAGTTTGTATACTTATAAGCATTTTCTAAAAGTACAAAGTTAATTCTTTTACTTCTGTCTCTAGGTGATGTTTTTTTAATTACATTTTCAGGGCATCTTGTTGATGCAAGAGAAACTGATAAGTGAAGTTGTGTATTTCATGTTCTCTACTGACTTGGTTTTTGTGTCCTGGTTTTTCACGCTTACTGTAAGGCTGGATATGAAGCTTTAGTTTTCCTGGGACTCGTGTCTTTCATGGCTACATAATTTGGACAGGTTTTCAAATGCTTTTTAATAAGTGAAGCAAAAGATCCCTCAAAACCTTTATTTTTTTTTTTTTTTTTTCTCTTTAAGGTTTGGACCCCATGGAATCCCTGTGACCATATTTCCAAAAAGGGAATACAAGGATAAACCTGAAGCCATGCAGCTCCAAAGTAAACCATTCCAAGATGAGGCACAGGTGAAGTGTGAATCTAATGCTGCAGTCCCTGATGACTCTTCTCTCACACAGCCATCAGAACCTAGCATAGCTAAAAGCCTATGGACTTCTAAACCACCTCCTCTCTTTCATGAGGGAGCGCCATATCCTCCTCCTTTGTTTATCAGGGACACATATAACCAGTCAATACCTCAGCCTCCACCCCGGAAAATTAAGCGGCCCAAGCGTAAAATGTACAGGGAGGAACCCACTTCTATCATGAATGCTATCAAACTACGACCCCGGCAGGTCTTATGTGACAAGTGCAAAAACAGTGTTGTTGCAGAAAAAAAGGAAATAAAAAAAGGTGGCAATGCAAGTGACTCTTCAAAATATGAGGATAACAAAAAACGAAGAAATGAGAGTGTGACTACTGTGAATAAAAAACTTAAGACTGACCATAAAGTGGATGGAAAAAGCCAAAATGAAAGCCAGAAAAGGAATGCTGTGGTCAAGGTTTCAAATATTGCCCACAGCAGAAGCAGAGTAGTTAAAGTTTCCGCACAAGCAAATACTTCAAAAGCGCAGTTAAATACAAAAAAAGTTCTCCAGAGCAAAAACATGGATCATGCGAAAGCTCGGGAAGTCTTGAAAATGGCCAAAGAAAAGGCACAAAAGAAGCAGAGTGCAACCTCCTCTTCCAAAAATGCACATTCAAAGGTCCACTTCACACGGCGTCTTCAGAACACCAGCTCAGGTTCCCTCCCACCCCGATTGCGTTTAAAGCCACAAAGGTATCGGAATGAAGAAAATGACTCTTCTCTCAAGACAGGACTTGAGAAAATACGGAGTGGCAAGATGGCAACTAAGCCCCAGTCTCGCTGCTCCTCCACCCGCTCAGCAGGTGAGGCCCCTTCAGAAAATCAGAGCCCCTCAGAAGGCCCTGAAGAGGCCAGCAGTGAGGTTCAGGACACAAGTGAAGTGCATGTAACTGTTGATCAGGATGAACACCAGACATTGGGCAAGAGAGGCAGCAAAAGCAATATAACGGTTTACATGACCCTTAATCAAAAGAAATCTGACTCTTCCAGTGCATCAGTTTGTAGTAGTGATAGCACAGATGATTTGAAATCTACCAACTCTGAGTGTAGCTCTACTGAAAGCTTTGATTTTCCTCCAGGCAGCATGCATGCACCTTCTTCCTCCTCCTCCTCTTCAAAGGAAGAGAAAAAGCTCAGTAATTCCTTGAAAACGGAAGTCTTTTCCAAAAATGTCTCTAAATGTGTTACACCAGATGGCAGGACCGTATGTGTAGGGGACATTGTTTGGGCCAAGATTTATGGCTTCCCTTGGTGGCCAGCCCGTATTCTTACCATAACTGTGAGCCGGAAAGATAATGGCCTTTTAGTTCGACAGGAGGCTCGTATCTCATGGTTTGGCTCCACAACAACATCTTTTCTTGCTCTTGCACAACTATCCCCCTTTTTAGAAAGCTTCCAGTTGCGCTTTAATAAGAAGAGAAAGGGTCTTTACCGCAAGGCCGTCACAGAGGCAGCTAAAGCTGCTAAGCAGCTGACTCCCGAAGTTCGGGCCCTGCTGACACAGTTTGAAACGTGAACATGGAAAGTAAGGTAGGCAAGAAATCTGGAGGCTCCACAAAATTCATAGCCTAGTTAGATAAGTACCATGAAGGACTTGCCAAGTCAGAAGTTGCACTCGGTTGACTGCTCTTTTTATACTAAAGTTGTTCCATTTGTAGCGGTTTCTTGACAGTTAAACAAATTGAACATGCAATCAAAATTAGCCGAAAGTAAGAACTTCAGTATTTTTCAAGTGAGAATTTTTTTTAAATAAGAAAAACCTCCTCAAACACCCAATGCATAGGAGCCATAGCCTCAGCTGAAAGGCAGCTTATTTGCAGGGAATTTTTTAGTAGTTTCTACCCAGTATATAACTAGTTGCTGTGTGGCAAAAGGTTAACACAAGGGATGAAAGTAGTAGCTGTGACTTTTTTTTCTTTGTTTGTTTTAATTAGGTGGCCCATCAGGGAAGTGTAGAAATGTAAGCCTTGTCTAAATGGTCTTTAAAGATTATTTTAAGTAGTCTCTAATGTATTTAGTCTGACCAGTGCAAATTGCTTCAAAGCGTGCTTAAACATCTTAGACAGGCATGCCCCAATCTGCACTGGCCAGTTTAAATGGCGTTAGAAGACTTGCTGAAACTTTTAAGGAAGAGGAATTTGTGTAACTTAAAGACCAGATTAAATGGGGTTTTATCGTAGTGACCACTTAAACACTCAACCTTTCTATGCACATGGGGGCACAAATATAACACTTCAGGGTCTGAAAAGCTGAGAGGGATGCCTGTAGCTCTAAGACAAAGCTGAGAAGTCGCTCAGTATTTGGGATCAAGGGCTGTTAATGCTGCATAGGTGTGAATCATAACTTCTGGTCTTTCTTCCTGAAGAAATCTTTCAGGCCATTTGCCTGGAGGTTTAGCTTAAGAGAGGCTTTGTTTTGAATGTGTAAATAATTGATTGCTGAAATTGGTCAGATTTTCTCCTGACTGGTTGTTCCTAAATTCTTAGGATACGTCCTAGTAAATTACACTTTGTGAATTGTCAGATGTGTAATTGTTGCATTTTTTGGATGTATCTAACTTCATTTTTATTTTTTTTTTTAATATTTCCGTTGAAGGTATCTGTTTGCAGGTCAGAAAATGAGAATATGTAATTGTGTAATGCTCTGCAATGTAAAAAACAAACTGTAAATAAAATTGACTAAATCTGAATTATTTGTGTGTGTTTCTCAAAAAGCTTTGGAAAACAAAAAATCCAGGATGTTAGAGTACTTTATCTGTATGCCGGATTTTGAGGACACCCTTTTAAAAAGTAAATTGTCCTTTTTCACGCATTCTTAAAGATAACTGCTCGCTGTAAAGTACTATTGGTATATTTTAGTCTTAATTTTGAGATGAAGCAATCATCTGTCCCTTTGGTTTCAAACCTGGCTCTGCAAAGGGCTTTCTGTAAAGTTTATCGAATTTCTCCCTTAATTAGATTTTGTTCCATATATTTGAATGAAGACTGTGGATGATGTCACTTACACAGTGGGGAAATGTTTTCAGTTTTCTCCCAGCTATCAAAACCTAATCAGACCCACTCTCCACTGGTGCTGCAGCTTTTCTTGCATGTCTTTTGCTCAGTGTTGGGGCATTTTCATGCAACCAACTTTACATTTATTTTTTTTCCTCTAGTTTTGGTCCTTATCTGACCATGTGAATTACTGAATTACTGTCTCCTCTCCAGCCCACTCCTGTTTCAGCCTTGCAATGCCTTGTGAAGAATCTCTCAGCGTTCATCCCAAAGCAGTTTTCATCCTGTTTTTTCCATAATTGCCCATGTAGGCAATCATGACATGTAAAAGCTTAAGCTTAGACTGAAACTAGATTTTAAACAGATGTGAAAACGGGGGTAAGGATTTAATCATCAAACCCTTAAATCTTTTTAATTTAAATTTCATATGTCCATGATACTGTCTGGTCTTTCCAAAGCATTCAGTTTCTTTTTACCTTTTCAAATTATTCTGTTGTGCCCACAGAACTATTGGAAGTCTAAAGTGTCAAATACATGGCTGTTCGAGTTTACAGTCATCTCTGTTAGGTGCTAATTAAGCTTCCAAGTACACCAGCTTTACTTTGGCATTCTAACAGTTACCCAAAAAACCCTCTGGTCAATGCTTTTTGAATGTGATAAACACACAATAAATTTCAAAATGTGGAAAAAGCAATTGGAAAAAAAATAATCCTGTTTCACTTCTCTGTATTCTTTCCTGCAAACAGAAACAGTTACTCATTTACTTAAATAAGCCGTACTTTGTTATTAGAGCAAGACTGCTTTTTGAAGTCCAGAACCCATATGATGTGATTTAGATGTCTACACTCGTTCCTTGAGTTTCTGAAGCTCAAGAGAACTGGTTGTAAGTAGTTCTGAGCCAAGTAGTGGTAAAATCAATATTTACATTGTTAACTTTTCTTTAAATGGACCTGGAAGCTTTGTACTCTTATCTCTTATACAGTAAGAATAGGACTAAAGCATACATAGTCAGTTTGCTCAGGAGTTCACTGGTGAAATGCTAGAGTAACAGGTACGAAAGGGGTTTCTTAGATTGTTTTGTCTTAGTTTTGTTTTATAGTTGACCTGTCTTTAAGAAGTCTTTTTTGAGTTTTGTAGTGAATGTGTGTTCTCACTTCAGACTTAGCAGGTCTCAAAATGGTTTTATTTTTTTACACCACCATGTTTTACGTTAGGTTGAAAATACCCTATTCATACTCATCCATGATTTTCTTTTCATTCTGAAATAGCTAACACTAGCTATAACCCAGTTTAAAACCAGTTTACTATGGAAAAAATGTTGGGCTTAATGTAAAGTCTGATAACAATAGGTAACCTTGGTTATGGCAGTATGGATGCTCCCTGGCGATTAGCTTTGTAGACTTAGACAAAGCTAAGTGCTACTTCAGCTGCAAACTGCAAAAAACCGCCATGCTTTTATGTGCCTATGTGCTCTCAACAGTGCCTACACCTTGAGTGTGTGCTGCTGTTCTTGCGTTGGATTCACATCTACCATGGCTGTGTTAGCCTGACAGTTTAAATGACTTGTCAAATAACTCATGACAGAGCACGCCTGTGCTGTGCCAGGATAGTGCATCTGTGTAATTAAGCTGTGCAACTGTTGCAAGCAGCCTGTGTCTGGAGAAGACAAGCATCAGTAGAGTGACTTAGTTTTCCATCAGCTTAATATACAAAATTCCAAATGATGTCTTTTTAAGTGAAGGGAATTCCTCAGTGTAGTTGTTGAATATGCATAGTCTTTCAATTTGGAGATGGGCAGTGATGAGTTTATAGCATAAGCCTACTTTTTCTTTGAAGATCTTTAGCTTCAGTTAAAATGTTTTGGGAGAGAATAGTTATACCAAAACTTAACGTTCTCTTTTAAGAGGAGTTGTGGAAGGTGTGATTGCTTTATGAGTGAAGCTAGAAACAAATGTGAAATGATTGTATGTGTCTGAATTGGAGTTTCACAGGAAATTGAACAAATATTTGTTATTTTTCTAATCAGACTTGCAATTTTATGTCAATGCTTAAGTAAGATAATCACTTCTCATTATATGGTGGTGGTGGGTTGGGGTTTTTTTGTTAGACAGTGCTGTCTTTAGTTTGAAACCTACATATCCAACAGCTACATTAGCAAGAGAGGTGTGTTTAGTGGGGATAATTTAGGTCAACTATACAAGGCTGAGAAGACTTTTTTTTTTCAGCATGTTATAAAATACTTCTCTTTTTCTATAGAGTAGTTTCTAAATGTGATTTAAGAAATAGCACAGGTGAGGAAGGTGTAAGAGTTGCTTTCTGCATTGCTGGCCTTAGATTTGTTTCTAGTAAACTCTCAAGTCCTAAAACTCATTTCCACTTATGTCTTTTTATAAGCTCTTGCTAAAGTTGTCAGCGAAGAATAGGAACATGGATTTGGGAAAATAAATCTTAATAGCTAGTCCTTAGGAACATTGTTATCTGTCCTTATGCATGTTCTGCAAAGTACAGTGGAAAAAATAGAGCTGCCTTCTTGCCTGAAGAATTCTGGAGAGGAGGAGGCTGACAATCAGTGAAAGGCTATTCTAGTTCAAATTCATCTGATGCAGTGGAATTACTACACTGACTTGTAGGTGAAGACTGTGAACTGGAAGTTGAGGGAGTTTATGCATAAAGGACAGTAAGATGGCCATAATTTGTATTGTAAGCCATTTGGTAAAAATGTAGGTATAGTGTTTAAAAACAAACTTGAAAGTTTTACTAGCTGCCTTAAAGCTTCTTCTGACATGACTGTAGGGATAAGAGATCATCCATGTTTAACATGAGGACAGGTAGTGGCTGTAGCATTGGAAAGTTTTGTAGTAGCTGTCAAGCTACCTAGAGATCTGTTAGATCCAAGCTTGTGAAATGTGGATGTAAGTATTCAGCTTTATTCTTAATATGTAATGGGAAGAAACTTGATACATGCCCTTAGCAGTTAAGATGACATGTGCCTATTCAACACTTATAATACCTCAACTAGTGTTACCTGTAACAGCTTTGTATTTTAAATAGTTCCCTCCTATGGTGTCATCCTATTAGTGTATTTATAGAGTGTGGCCATTTAGATAAAAGAAGATCCCCTTGTAAGATGGCTTTTATTTTCCCTCTCATCTTACTGGGATTTCCATGCACCTCTTCTAGTTTGAACTCATCTTTCTCTGACATCAGTGGTAAGAATTGAGGTTTTACAGAACTCTTACTGAATGGCATTGATTTTTTTCCTCTTAGTCAGAAATATTTCTGATTATTGATTTTTAATTTTTATATCCTAATAGCAGCTTATACTTCCCTGTGATTTACTCATACATTTCAGTCTTTTCCCCATAACACCTGGAATGTGTATACCAATTGTCTGATTTAGATTAAGTTATGAATTTTTATCTTAAACTGTGACACAACTGCCCTTCTGTGAGCACAAGGCAAAATAGCAGTTCCCAGGCATGGCTATGGAGACAGTGATTTGGTGACTAGCTTGCTATCACACTTTTTCCCTGAACAGTTTTGTTGTTTGCTACCAGCTTTGGCAGCTGGGGATGACTCTCCCTGGGGCAGTGTTGGGAAGCTTCATGCCAGGTACCAGTTGGAGGGAACTCAAATCCATGAGTCGGTTTTTTTCCCCAAGAAAAAGCAATTAATGTTCTTGGCATGAAGCAGGATAAGCAGCTGTGTGGAAATGAATGTCATTGTTAAGACCAGGGTTTTCATACCTGAGAAGACCTGAGCCACCTTGCACATCCAGTAGGGAGACAAATGGGAATGAGATGGTCTTGCGTACCTGCGTAACCTTCCCGCATAGTTTCTGTACACACAGGACTGAAAACTGGTTTCCTGTGCTTGTGCCAGTGGAGGTGTATAGTCCTTGATCTTCTCTACCTATCCACCTACCTGCGGTCCGAGGGGATAATGTCAACATCACAAACTGCAGGTATACATTGGTGCTGGGAACAGATTGGGATCCCCTGCTGCAAGTTCATATTTCAGCTTTGTTCATTCAGTGCATGAAGAGAAATGTCTCTGTGGGAATTGCCTGGGCTACATGTTGGAAAAGTTATTTTCAGCATCAGGACCATGCATATTTTAAACAACTGTAATGCAGCTTCTATGCCAATGATTTTATTCTTCAGTCCAGAGAAGGAAGAAAGGACTATTGGAACTGAGAATATACCAGGTCTGTAACTACCGGCAGGGTAGGTGCAGGGGCAAACGCTACATTTCATTGCAACTAGGACAAGGAGAAATGTTTAAAATTACAAGACAGGGAGTTAAGATTGGGCAGTAGAATATTTATTCCAGTTGTTACAGTGGAACCCTGGGTCTTGTTTGGAGAGTTGCTTAGTTTTTGTAATTACAGTTTTTAAAGACAATAGATGTGACTAACCCCTGTCAGGAGTGGGTTCTGTTCATCCTGCGGTTGGGCATGGGATAGATTAGATGATCTATCCTGACCCTGTCACAGCTCTGTTTTCTGTAATTTTGTTATTAACAATTTTGATTTTGGAAAAATAGAATCTTTGTAGAAATATGCATAAAATGAGGGATTCAGCCTCCTATGTCCTGTTCAGTCACGCAGGAATAACGTTTGGTATACTGGAAGTACAGCCTTCAAACCACACTCTTAGCTTCCACGTGTGGTAAAACTGCACTGCATCTCCTGCCTGGGGCCTCTTCTGTGCAAAATCATGTTTGGATGACATCATTTAGGTAACACGTTAACTTTGAATTAGTGTGGTATGGGGTTGGTTTTTTTAGTAGATCTAGGTCAGTTTTTATGTTTGCTTACTAATGGTTTTGATGTCAAATATGCAATAGAATAAGAAATATTCTTGTACATGCCAGCCATATGCTGTGAATCTGTGATTTGGATGGCAAGCTGCGTGCTCACTAGCTTTTTATCACCACTAAAAGATTCTGTAACAAAAACGCAGCATAATTCTGATGACAGAATTGTCTTTGCCTGTTTTTAACAGGTGCATAAAGGGGAAGAGGGTACTTGCTTTGTCACCAAAGAGTTAAATTTCAAAGCAAATATTTACTTAAATGCTAATTTTGCATCATTTTTTATGTAGTAGCATTTAGGATTTTTGTTTGGCTGTCGGAAGCTCTGGTGTTTCATTGTACTCCTGCAGTGGGTCAGGATTTTAAAGCAATATTCGATTCTTTTTTGAGAAGAAAAAAAAAAAGCTATTTTCTGGAGATTTTTCAAGTGTTGAGGGATTTAGGGACCTAATTCTTGATACTGTGTTACATGGTTCAGGGAATTAGGCATGTAAGCTAAAGAAAGTGTTACTGCTCTTGGTTTTCTTTGTAGATGGGGCCCTGTTGTTAGATGCTGTCTTGGGCTGTAGAAAAATGCAGCAGTTCTGCTGGCTTTTAGTACTTCATGATCTGGAAGAGAAACCTATTTCAACAATCCCTAACTAGTATCCGTAGCAGTAAAATAACATGTGCTGTTTATTCTGTTAGGTAGTTTTGCATATAGACAAAGTATTAGTCCCCTAAAGAAGTTGCATATGTGTTACTGTAACTGAGAGCTGGGTCTTCCCTTTCACAGTATGTGATGGGAGATACTGCTATTTTTATTTTCCTTGCCCTTCTAGGCTTCCTTTTCTTCCTCTTGATGGCTGCCTGTTGTCTTTCTGCTTTTCCTTTGAAAAGGAAAAAAGCCTTTCAAAAACACTGCTTCTCTTTAGACAGCAGCGAATACACAGGATCATGAAAATGTTCATGTTAAAGTTGGAATCCACATTAATGGGATGACTCCCAGGAAAGTGGCTGTGTAAAATGCGGTTGAGTGGGACAGATGTTGATGACATCAGTGGTGAAAGGCGGTGCTTTCCTAACACACATACTGAGGTTTGTTACTGGTGGTAATTCTGATGGTGAGTCCACAGTCTCTAGCAGTTGAATGAAACCGCTTCAAAACAGAGCCCAGGCTGCTGTGAGTTTACTGTGCATCATGGGAGAGCTGTACCCTCAGAAACAGGCTTTGCTTTCCTTCACCTGCAAATCGTGGGTTACACAAAGTGAATGAACTCACTGCATGACTGATAAAACAGACAACTTGCTGCATTCACAAGGGCCGGGGAATTTAAAGACATGGATATTGAGCTGACACAGGCAGCCTGCAGGGGTAGAAGTGCTGTCTGTGAGGACCCGGGGACACTGCAGCCTTTGCTGTAACTTTACTCTTTGTACCTTTTGTTCTCTGGGTCACCAGTCCCGGCTCCACATGGTTCACACCAGGGAAATCGGCAGGGTAAGAAATGTTCCTCCACGATACAAGGAGAATAAGATATGTGACTGCACTTGTGGCTTTATTTTTCAGTCACTATATCTGAACCTAATCTTGTATACTTGCCTTAAACCTTTTCTATACAAAATACTGCTATTGATACAAATTAAACAACGTAAAACCAATTATATTTTAACTGGGCAGACCAGACATCCGCTAATCGGTTTTCATACCTTATAGCAATCTAGCACGAGCTATTCCTCACTGGTCTAGGCTAAATCTGTGCAGCACTCTGAGATCAACTTCACTGTGACAATACAAAGTTTCCCACACAAACTCTTTCATATTCATTAATTTTGCCAAGCATGCAGGTAACAAGTGTATGGTTGGTATGTGTTAGAATAATGAGATTCTGCAAGAGTTGGAAACGCTCTCTTGAAATAATTAAACCTATATTTTTTAATCTACTTTTTACCCTGGATTTTTGTCTTCAAATCATAACATCCATGAGAGCAAGTGGTCCCTTTGCTCTTTCACCTTCTGTTGTCTCAGCTTTCTTCCATCCTATAATCACTTCAACAAAGATTATAATGCCACTGGCAAGAGGGCTTTGAATTTCAGTGTAAAGACTGTGTGAGCGACTAATTAGGAATAGTTTTTATAGTACTTGTAATAAAGAATGAGAAGCAAAATACAAAGAAACTCCAACATACTCCACAACTGTGAGTCATCTGCTTCTCTTTTAAGCAAATTTACTTACTATAGTAAAGAAATTCTTGGTAGCTCAACCATAACGAATGCAGTGTGTATGCACAGTTTTGTGTGAAGACACAAAGCCAAAAGAAGGCACAATCTCATCTTTATGGTTTTTACCTGGAGGGGAAAACTGGTGGTTTATCTGAGTCATGCCCTAAAAAAGGGAGGAATAGCTGGTGGGTTTTGCATTTTAGACAGCAAGACAAATCTAAGACGTGAAAGAAAGTGATGATGAACTGGATTTGCTGCAGTTGTATTGCTGCCATGGCAAGTTCTTTGCCTTGCTGCCACACTTGTTTGTATTTCTCAGGATATGAAAAAATGGGTTTATCACAGGCTGCATTGCACAATGGATGTGAAATGCTATTAATATTGAATAGGTAGTGCCCTAAGATTGCCTCTTTTTTTACTCAAAAATGCAGAAAGATCATAGTCATCATGAATTCTACTCCATTGCTTCAGTTTCCACTTACTCCACTTACTCGGAGTAGCTGCTTTGTCCAGCAGAATTTCATGGTATCAGTCTGGCTCTGAGCACAGGGTTCTTCCATGGGCAGGACAGTGTTTGCATAGGTAGATACTTTGTTTTGCTGTCTGCTACTTTGTTTGCTAAATTGTTGTAGTTTAATTTTGCCAGTAACCCCTAGTTTAAGCTCAGAAAAGTTGATACCTCATTTTTCTGAGTGTTTTTAGCATCTTTTCATGGTATGCTGTTTTCTGGAAAGCAAAAATAGTACACCCAGAAAGAATTCAAGCAGGCAAAGAAGTTAACCATCCTCAGTTCTGGACTCCTGTTAGCTGGATTTTTTACTACCACAGGTCAGGATTGATATATATTTTATTGAAAAGATCCACACTTAAGTTTCTCTTTAGGCTTGCTTCTTGAAATTTGCATTACATGATCAAGTTAAATAACTTGACAGGTATAATGTAAAAGTAAAAAAGAAATAAAATTTTAAACGAAATATTTTTGTCTCCTAAACCAGCAATCCTCAAACATTTTTGCTATGTGGATAGCATCTTCGTAGGATGTACCTGTGGGCAGTTCATCTGCTGCTGGTGGTGGTAGGCCCAGCTTTCTGCCTTTGCTGATGTATAAAAGTAACATTGGGAAAGAATTTAGCAACATTTTAGTCTTTTAAATGAAGTGTTAGTACCTAAAACAAGGAAACCATGAGCAGGAAGATCTCTGAGAAGCCCAATATTGGTTGTTTTGCAGCCTGGAATACTGTGGTGTTTAGTTACCTGCACCAACAGTAACTACTGCTGAATACAGTGGGACTTTGTCTAGCATCCTTCTCTTTGTAGAGCCTCTGCAGATTTCTGTCGTGCATCTTGGAGTGGACCATAGCTAGAATAGGTTTAATTATATATCAGTTCTGATATATACCCAAATGAAGACCCATTGGGTATTGGAATGAATGCGTGCTAGTGTACTGTCAGCTGGTAGCAGCTCAGTGCATCTTTGCCTGGATCTTTTAAATTTTGTCATTTGCCATCATTGCTCTGTTCCAGCTTTTCCAAAATTTCATTCCTATTTTAATTATACTTCATTGCATAGGATATAAAATGGGTTTCTGTGTTTTATGTTTTCCTTTTGTGGCACAGAGAGCAACTGAGCAATTGAGAAACTCCCTAGTTACCCCTTTGTCTTGTGGTAGGACCCTTTCCACAAAATCCTCTCTCCTACTTGCCCTTTTTTGTAGTTATTTTGGATATTACTCAGAATAATGGTCTGTTTAGAAAGAACTTCAGGATCTTCCTGACCATGTTATGAGTCTCTTTTTTAAAGTTCAGTTGTGTTCCTCAGAGTGCTGTTGTCACTACAGGAAAATGTATATGTACTTTTCAAATAATCCTAGCAGCCAAAAGCTCAACAGGATGGTAAAAGGAATCAACCAGGCTGGCCTGGTCCTGTTGGAAGCTATTTTGTTCTCCTGTGTGGTTTTGAACAAAAAGATTGGAGCAGATGATCTCCAGAGATGTTTTCTCCAGCCTACATAAGAGGCAGGTTAGTGCAGGCTGTGCTGATTCTGTGCTACCCCAAATGGGTACTGACTGGTGATGGTCTCATGCAGCAGTTATTACTTGGACTGCTTCTGTCTGCTTTATCATCATTTTATTGCAGTTCTGTGGAGGAAATGGGAAAACATAAGCAATAATGCTGAAAACCCACAATAAGCAGGTTTATACTTCAGCGCTCTCATGAACACTTTGGTCTTGCATTTGGAATGCCATTACAGTGTCAGATTTAGCTTTGTATTGCGATTATACAGCACTGTGTAGATTTTGTACATTAATCCCCTCCTTCATCAGCAATCTTTAAACATCTTTAAAAATTGCAGTTCTCTCTGGATGCTGAAACGGGGTGAGATAGAACATGGATTGGTATGGGAGCTCCTCCTAAAACTCCAGTGGACTGAGGAGTTTGTTCACTTGTGTATGTCTTGTGATAATGTAAAGATTGGTTTTGTCTTCTGCAAGCAGTGCACAAAGCAGGTGAACTGGTAACTTTTCTGGCCCCTTTGCTTACCTACTTTTACAATATGTACTGGAAGACATTTAACCATTTTCCCTTTCTCTCCACTTTTCAGCTCAGAGACACTAGTCAACTGCTGTTTTTATGGAACCTCACTACACTGCCACGAAGAGCACCAGCTCATCAGGACTCAAAGAAATCTGAGACTGAATTGTCCTATTTTTCCTCTGAAATCTTCACCAAGTAGTAAACATTTTTGAAGGGGAAAGGGGGTGAATCTGTTAAAAGCCCCTCGCACCCTGCTGGGGTACCTGTACCTAATGTACATTTTCTTTAAAATTTAAAAAGATGTTAGGAAATATTTTATAAAACTTTTTTGCAATAAATGACGCATGAAATGATGAAAGACTCTGACACTTACATGCAAGGAACCACTTGAATTATTAGTATGAAGAATCACTGCAAATAACTGGGTTTTTTTGTAATGTGACAGTCACGTTTGTATGTTTTGATAGGTGCCAGTGATGGAGCCAATTGCCTGGGAAGCTGACTGTAACTTTTGAACTTTTCTTTTAATTCTTAACTTTAGCATTGCAATTTTCCATTCTATGAGGCTTAGTTAGTATTTAGTGCAGGTGTTAGCAGAGCTGTGATCTGTGATCAAAAGCATGTCCAAAACCAATTGTATTGTAAAATATGAACAGTCCTGCTATATGAGACCAATATTTCCCATGGAGGTGATGGAAGGGACAGTGACCACAAACTCCATGTATCTCTGTATTATGGGAAAGCTCCTTCTGTGTGAATATGGTTGCATTTTATTTATGCTATTGTAACACTTAGGGAATTGAGGATTGTGGAATAACGTTAAGAAGGGCTACAACGCAGAGAGCAGCATTTTGCTTATAATACCATAACAAGATGGGAATCATGAATGGAGAGTGATCAAATGGAATGGCGTTTCTATTTCAAATCATGGGTTATTGTTTTTCTTTTGACATAAATATTTTTCAGATAGGTAACTAGTAGAGCAAAGGGTTTATTAGTGTTGCTGGTGGTTGTTGAGCTGAGTTGCATTGACTTTGAATAGCTGTAAATCAAAAACAAAGGAACCCAGTGGGTTTTATCCATTTTATTCCCCTCCCCCAGACGTGTTTGGTAAGACTTATTTCAGTGGAGCTTGTGAATGCTGGACACACTGCTGAAATATTGAGTTATTAAATAGTAATTTATTTGTCACTACTTATTTGACATTGTGTGCACACTTTCTCAGCAGTATCATTTCTTACAAAGTTCTTAGCAGGGGTTTTATGATACAACCTGGGGAAACAACTATTTGTTTTGAAGAAATGAAAATGTGCACCTAATCTATGAAAACTCAAATTTCTGTTTCTATAGAAGTGAAAAGACTTGTAGTGAACTCTTTTCCTCCTTACTAATATCCTGATACGATTGGAGAAAATAGAGTGTCTTTGTCTAGCTCATTGAAAAACAGAGACACCTTTCTGAGAGGTGTCTGTATCAGCACAAAGACAGTTTCATAGCCGTCACTATGGAGCCTAAATTAATCACAGAATTTGGGGTTCAGACAACTCTATCATTTGGTTTTGATGTTGGCAACAGGTTTATACTGTTTATTTAAACAATCAGAGAGCAGGGAAGTGAGAGGCTGTGGCAGGCATCTAAATCCAGGGTAGGTGAATCAATGACACACATACTGAGGCAGTTCATGCTTCGTGCTGGTTCAGTTTCTGGTTTTCAGAGGTAAATTCTTTATTTATAAAGCCAGCAATTGAATACTTATGCCTGCTTCTTACCAATGAGCTGTACAAAGCTGTGCAGTAGGTTCAAATTGTACCATTTTTCATAATCAACCACAAAGATTTTTTTCTCAATTTGAGATTAATGCTTGTTCTGCAAGGAAAGGGGAGGCAATTTGATGCCATGTATGTGCCAGCCTTTCACCTCCAGAGACCAAACCCTGATTGTATTGACAATGAATGAAGGTCTTAGCCTAATAAATGACATTTTTACTCCCCACCAAAAAAAACCCAACCAACCAAACGAAAAAAGAAGCCACCAAACAACATGGCACAAAACAGTTTCTGCTCAGGAAAAAGGCCCACGACTGTAATAGCAGGGTTATTGCACATTGGATTGAAAACTGATTGATGTTGTAAGTAGAAGCCAGTAGTGCCTGCCTGTGTGACATCTGACTCTTAACCAGTGCTCTCTTTTCCTCACCTTGTGAGCACTTGTGCACAGCAGCTGAAATATAAAGAATACATTTAAGAGAGATGCAGGTCTCTGCATTGGAGAATATGGGTATATAAGCAAATAGCCTAAAAATAGACAAGGTAGCTAATTGTATTTGCATTTGTTTTCACAGAAAGTATTGCAGCCATTTTGTTTGAAAGCAGATTTTCATTTCGAAATGAAATTGTCAGGGATATTCTAATGATAGAGAATTACAGTAATGTATTGCTTTTCACTTTTTTGCTTTAGTTGCTTAATATTTAAGCTTTGCTCCGTGCTACCTTCTTGTCTGTATATTGAATGGTCACTATGCCTCTTTCATTTTGTAGACTTGAATGAGGAAAATATGATTCACCCTTTAAGGTTTGCTGAGAAGTAAATGATAAAGAATGTTGTGTAACATTTATTCAAATAAAGCCTTGATTTTTTTCAGTGCTCTTTTAAAGGGAAATGATGTTGAATAATGTTTTGATGTGAAAACTTTCTTGATTTACTGGTTCTTGACCCGAAAACCTTGGATTTCTGCTATTTTTATTTATTTTTCTTTTCCTGAATGAAACAGGGATTGAACTGAGGTTACTGGTCCACTGCTGGAAGTCTATGATGTGGACAAGTCTCTATCCAACCTTACCTTTCACCACAGTGGATAAAAGATACCAAATCATGCTCCGGATGCTTGCCAACAAGCAATAGGAAAAAAACTTCTCTTTTTCTTGTGTAATCAGCAAGAAAAGATTTTGTGTATGCTGTAGAGACAAAGAAGCGCTGATGGCTCTGTTCCATGGCTGCCACTGAGGCGCACTAAGTCCCGGTTAAAGAAGGAAGGTGGATGTCCTGGGAGGAGGTTGCTGCCCCTTGCAGACGTGATGCCAGCGCAGTCGGTGAGCGTGAGCTCCGGGCCTCCCAGCTCTGCTGGGCTGAGCCGATCTCACTGCAACCAGACAAGCATAGGAAAGGTACTGGGCCTTTGGACACCTGCACGCTGCCTGCTCATCTGTTCTTTGGCTGGCTTTTCCTGCGCCATGAACAGTGTCAGACAAGTCTGTCCATTGCAGGTAAGTATAACTGGGTATTTCTTCATTTAGGGAAGAAATGCCTCGCACCGAGTTGCATTCCCTTGCCATGGTGCCTTCTCTGGCACTGCAGTCACAGGAGGGCCATGTCAGCAAGTATTTCTTCAAATGGCAGAAGCTGTAGAGCTGCACTCTCCCATTAAATAGGAGGTAGCATTTATATAGGTTTTGGTTTTCCATTTGCATTTTTATTACTGTAAAGAAAAGATATCCTCATTTCAGTTCAGTTCCTGGGCTACACAAAAGAGAAGCTGCTCAGGTAAGCTTGATTTCTAGGAAGTTCTTATTTCAAGGAAGCATTACTCAAAGAACTCATGGGTGATGCAGAGGTACCGACCCTTTTGTAAGTAAGTAAGGTGTGTTGTTGCAGTGACTGTTGTTGATAGTCAGAAGTCTTCCCCCAGAGCTGAATTAACTCCTGGAGTGAAGCCATTGTGTGCTAGTACACTGTCTATAGCAACCGTTGTCTCTACCCTGGGCCTCATGATGCTTTTGAAACCAGTTGGTGCCTCCTGTAACTGTGAGTGAACGTCCACAACTGTCTGTTGCTTGGAGCAGAGCTCCAGCATATGTGTTTTTCTTTTCCTTCACGGGCTTGTTTCTTATTCTGTCCAGATGAAGGGAACTCCCATCCTCTTTCTCTCATTATTCATTCATCCTTGCAGCAGTTCCTCCTGAATTGGTTATCCTCATTAGGCTGTGGTGGAGAAGGGAAATCCTGCTGCAATGTAATTGCTCACTAATGGCTTTTCCTTTGTGACATTGTGTTGGTAGCCTCTCGCTGTGGGAGTCTGCTGGATTTGCTTCGTGACTGTGATGCCCACAAGAGAGGTTAGCCAGGCACATTTCAGAGTTCTGCAATTACTCCATTGATTAAGCTTCACTCCAGTGGTTCGGTGACAAAGGTATAAAAGTAACCCAACCTTCGGCTATGAAGCCAGTGCTGCACAATGGCACTCAGCAATAGTGTTTACTGCTGCCCTGAAGCATCAAAAGGGTGATACTTAATGAGGGCAAAAGTGCACGGAGCAGCTGCTCAGTGCAGCCTGTGGCGCAGGAGGGTTTTGTGGTAGCTTGCCAGTGCCAGCTACAGCGTGAGGGATGAGTGCAGAGAAATAAGGGTGAGAGCAACGGGCAGATTTCTTAAGGAACTTGGAGGCTCGATCAGTAACAGATGATTGATGCAGTAAACTCAGTCGCTGTCACATACTCATTAGTTTTAAGCATTACATGGGATGCTTCACCTGCCTGAAACCTCAACTGTGGTTAAGGAGCTCACACAAGGGATGCTCTTCCATTACCTTTGTGCTCCCTGGGCTAATCTCTCTGACTGACAGTATCCTCCAGGGCTGCTGAGAGTGTTAAGGGACTGCTGAGGTCTGCATGGCGAGGTCCTTCCTGTGCTTTTGTGGTTCCTGGGAAGTTGGGAATGCCACCAGGCTGTGGTTGTGTATTGTGAGGAGCCCTGCAGTGCAGCAGAGAACCTGAGCAGCCCACCCCTCGCTCAGTCAAAGGTAAAGCAATGCTCAGACTGCCAAGCACAGCCCGTGCAGCAGCACCCGCGGACCTGGCAGCCGCTGCTGGGGCAGGAACAGACCCATGCACATGTGTGGCCTTGGTGTCAACTGCTGCTCACTGCCGTCACGCTTTGCCTCTTGCTCCCTTGTCCTTGCTCAAGTCATGGTGGGTGGATTCGTCATCCTCCCTCTTGGTGCCGGGAGGGCGAGTGGAGGCAGGGCTCTCCGAAGGCTGTGCGCAATGAGCTTCAGCGTGTGCTGAAAGGTGGCAGTAGGAAACGGCTCACGTTGTTTGCTGGTTCATACAATGCAGCTGGGTTTAATTCACATTCCAGAGCCTGGTTTTAGGGTTCTGATCCTGCTTTTCCCTTGTGTGTTTCTGTGGTCTTTGTTTTCGCTCCCTTGCTGGGTTTGGAGCACAAGCAGTGGGTGCTCCATGCTGGGCAGGCTGGACATCCCTGCAGATGTGTTTGGGGTAAATATTCAAAGCCCAGGAGGGTAGCTCTGATTCTGATACCCAGCTAAGAGCTCTGCATCTTAAGAGCTTAGGGACTGGAACTTCCAAATGTGGCTGTCTTGGTCATTAAATATTAAACAGGCTGCTGGAGGGCTCATTCAGATGTTGAAGCACTCTGAGCCATCAGAGGGAAGGGGCTGGAGGCACCATAGCATACAAGGGTGAATACTGAACCATGCTAAATATAAGATCCCAGAAATACTACACTGTTCAGATGGATATGGACAAGTCTTTTGTGATTCACTCAGTGTGCTCTGTTTACCTTTACAAAGACATTGGAATGAGCTGTGAGGGCAGGGGCTGGGGTAGCTGTACTTCCTATGCCTTTTCATTGATACTGCAAAATCATACCAGAGGCCATTGATCACATCTTGGCTTAGTAAACTTACTGCTGGCTGCAAGGACCATGGCCTCAGCTGTATTTGAGCTTGGAGCAGGAACAAGAAAGTACATTTGTGCACAGAGAGAACCGTTGCGTCAAGGGCAGGTCAGGGCCATAGCTGTAGGCAGTAAATCCATCAGCTTCCAGCCTCCTCCTTTCCCTAAGTTTCCAAATACTGCAGTTTTTCCTTCCTGAGGTAGAAAGTGCCCCACAATGGAGCACCACAGCCAAGTGAGCTAATGGAAATGTGGCCGTTCTCCCTGAGATAAGGCAAGATGCACTTGTGAGAAGCTGTGCTCAAATGCAATTAGGCAGCAGAGCCCATACTCCGCTGCCTCTCCAGGGACCCATTTTATCACTTGGCACTTGCCAGCACCACTCCAGGAATACATTTAGGAAGCTATTCCAGCAGCTACCGCCTAGAGTAGATAATGCCATTTCCCCTCTTCCTGACATCCCACTTCATGGATGTCTCAGTCTGCAGGGAGGGTGGTGCTCAGCAGCACCTCCCGCACAGCCGTGTATGGGGCTGTACCAGAGTCAGGCTGCATCTCACATGTCAGGGTTAGAAACAGAACAGAACAACCTGTCCGACCATGTGTGTTTGTCCCAGCTGAATGGGCACGACCAAGGCCTGGGTGCTCCTGGTTTCATTTGCTGTGGATGGTGAAGGGTTGGGTTCTTTGCCAGCAGCTGTGGGGGACCCACACTTGTGCACCCATCTCTCTTGGGTATCACACTCCCATCATGTGTGAAGAGGAAGAGGTAACAGAAGTGATGCAATCTGAAATGTAGTGTTGTAAATAAGGACCCATCCAGGCACTGCAGGGAGCTTGGGGATGCGGTGCAGGCACTGCTTGGAGCCAGGACCAGAGCACTAGTCTCAGTTGTTAGGAAAGGCAAACCTATTGCTGCTGCTTCTGCTTAAGGAATCCTGGCTTTGTAAATCATCTTCCCAAGATGGGAAATGGGCAGGTCTGGGGATTCCAGGCTGGAATTGTGGCTGCAGATGGTGAGGTTTCCATCTGTGGCATCAGAGAGAACACACAAAATCAGAAAATTGTGGTTTATTTTAGTTTTCAGTTGGTTTAGGACCTTCAATGTATAAAGGGCTTTGCTTTTCCAGGGTAGGCTGTAATGACTCTGGCTTAATGCCACAGCAGCCAAGAGCCTGACAATTTACTGTGCCTCAGCAGACAAACGGGCTGACCAGAGCCTCTGCTGATGAAAGATACTCCCCAGCAATTACATCCTGTCGAGCAGGAGGCTGCACGGATTTGAAAGAAATGAAGTTGCTGAACAAGGAAATGCTGGGATCCTTCCAGGCTGGGAAAGCTTGTGAATGAGCAATGTATTAATGCTGCACATTAAATGTGCCCCGACACATCTTTACCTACTGCTGAAAAGAGGTGGCACTTTGATATAATTGGTTCTTGGCTACAGCAGCCAGTGACAGATCTTGGCTGTTGCAGTAATCCCTTAGGAATAGCACAGCTAATTAAAGCCTTGGAACTGGTGGCCAGCAGCTCCTTTCTCTCTGGCTATGTCGGTGCTAATCAGAGGTGTAGGTAGATCTTAAGGAAGTTTTGTGCTAATCAAGGAAGGAAGGATTCGGCTTCAAAGCTTGGTGCTTTGTCAAGTCCTGAATATCCCAATGTGATGAGCTGAGAGAGAGGTCTCGGATCCCTGCCCGGCCGCTGGTGGGAGGGGATCTGCTGTGCTGTGCCTATGGTCAGTCATGGACATGGCTCATATCAGTCCCACTCCAGAGCTGCCTCCTGCCACCTCCGTTGGGGCTGGTGTTTTGGGACACAGGTCCTGTGATGTGAATGGAGAGCTGCTGATTCGTTCTTTCTTTAAAGTGATGCTAAATCCCACACATCTTGGTGTGATTGAGGGAACTGCAGGTGTTCAGCTCCTCTAAAGGCCAGGCCTTGGCACTCTCACATGGGCAGAAGGAGCAAAGCAAGCAAAAGGGCACCCACTACATGGTAACGGGGTTTGTTCTGCTGCCGACTTGGTCACGGTGCTGCATGGGGTTTGCTCACCAGGGTATGTGGCAAGGGGTGGCAGAGGGAGCGTTTGGAGGAAGGGACCTCCTTGTGGCATCCCACCTCCCACTGCAGCAAAGGGACATCAGATGAAAGCAAACAGGATGTTGACAAGGTTTGTGGAGCTGTGCTTTGCTGAGGGGAAGGGGAGACAAAGCTTTCTCTGGGGCTGAGTGAGTGTTTGCTTTCTTGGGAACCCTAGAGCTTTGTGCAGTGTCAATTCTGGAAGCCCTGTGGATCGGCCACTGCTGAGCATGGTGGTGCAAGTGCAGAAATGCAGCCCCATGGCTGGGGGGTTACAGAGACACAGCACGTGTCTGCTGCCTGGGGTATCAGCAGGAAGGAGAACGGGCTGAATTACTGAGTATGGGACACTACAGGGATCCTGTAAAGCTATTTGTAAAGCCTCAGCAACTCTTCCAATCCCTTAAGGAAATGAAGACAGATGCTGGAGATGGATGTACTGCACATCCTGGATTTTATGGGGTGCGGCTCTCCATTGTGAGGAAGGTTGTCTTGGGCAGGCTGAGCCCAGCCCTGCCGGGGCAGCTCACCTGCTGGTCTGTAGTAGCTTAGATTTCGTAATTTAGGTTCTGTGCTAACCCAGCACCCACTCTGAGCTTCCTCTGTGTCCAGGTTTGACTCAGGAGGTGCAGCTGGCTGGAGCAGCGGCAGAGGAGGTGAAGACATCTCTCTTGGTGTCCCACTCCCATCACACGTGAAGAGGTAGAGGTAACAAAAGGGATACAATCTGAAATTTAGCACTGTAAATAATCCCTATGGAATTATCAGAGAGGACCTGGTTCCTCATTGTTAATATTCCTGTAAAATAAGATGGGTTACACAGTCTTATAACTGGGAAAAAAATAACATAACCTTTAGGATATGGTAATGTAATGGGATGACTTAAATGACTGGCCTGGCAATTACTGGGTATGACCTGCTCAGGAAGGGCAGAGTAAGTACAAGGAGCAGCTATTTTAAATAGACTAAACCAGCTACTGAGCACGTATCAATGATTGTGATAAAGCTGAGGAAAAAAACCCATTAGAAAACAGCTGAGCTACTTTACAAGTGCCCTTGTAATGAAGAGATAAACTGCTGGAGACACACTGCGAGGTTCCTGCCATTGTTTCTAGAAGGGTTTTCTAATATAAGATCCTGGATGTGTTCCTTTGAGCCACATCACAACGTTCAGAAACAAGTCTGTGTGTCCTGGAGGTTGGTGGTTACAGGCAGAGAGTCTGGAGTTACCCACAGACCTACACCCATCTACCCATGTACTAAACGTATGGAGTTTTTCCATTTCTTTGCTTTAAAAAGTGTAAAACTAGAAGGAAAAATTGGGAAACCTGACTGGAAATAAGGCATGAAAAAGAAAAATGGACATTTCCAAGATGCTAGAGAAAGGAAATGGGTATATTTTTAAAACTGTAAAATGAGGTAATCTTTGGCTATAGACCAGGAGGTTCAACACTGATATGAAGGCAGCAGTTAAAAACCAGTGCATACAGGAAGGTAAAAGGGATAGTTTCTGTCATCTTGACAAAGCTTAAGAAGAAATGACTGAAAAGATAAAGATTATACAAGAGAAATTTTAATCTATTAGGAACAAAAGCAGTGTTCAAATGCGGTGGGGGCCTGCTGCAGACCATAATGGTACTGGAGGTTGGTATTTCAGCTTGAAGCAAGTGGGATGATGTATTTGCCACTCTTAGCAACCAGGCAGAACAGCAACAGGACTGGAAACAAGCCCAGGTATTTCACCTACAACAGCCGCTGTGCTCACCCACTTTAGTGCGTGCTGGGTGCAGGCAGGTCAGTTGAGCAACAGAGGGCAAAGATGTTAACTCAGATAAAGGCCAGTTAATCTGACAGAGGCAGGAATCAGAGAACAGCATCAGAAATCCATTAATGAAGAATTAAAGGCAAACATGCAATTAAACTCCATCAACAACAGACCCTGTCATTCAACCAGGCTTAGTTAATTGTAAAGACGCATCACCTGGCATGGTACTCTACAGTGTATGCACTATCTACAGATAACTGTCTGCAACATAAAGCAAACGATCCACACATGGATGAAGATTGTCTCCTGACAGATCTCAAACAGTTTGACCCTCTCTTTTGAACAGGGATGTTTCCTGTGAGATTCTGCTCAAATCACTGCTGGACCCCATTCTATTTGACACTTGCATCAGTGATTGAAAAGCAAATCTGAAGTCATTCCAGAAATGCTGGTAAGCAACAGCATGGTGGGAAAACACACATTAAAACCTGTATTTCTCAGTAAGCCAGGCCTGCCAGTCAAAATGGGACTTAATTTTGCATTTAGCTGCATTAACACAAGGAAGAAAGTATCATCCACACCTGCAGGAAAGGGGGTCTGTAACTCACCTACCCAGAAAAAGCTCAGGGGAGGTCTAAACCTTAGCTCATCTCTTGCCAAAAGGGTTAAGACAGTCTTTGAGGGTACAAAGAAGTGAGTGAGAATGACATAGCTTCTGTGTAGAGCAAAAAGGAGACAAATCTCAGTGTCGGTTCTGATGTCCTTTCCTAAATGTCAAAAAATGTAAGGTCTGAAACACAAACATTACAGAAATCCTGGAGAAATTTCTTTGTAGGGAGAGACTTGCAGCAGCCCTGTCTCTTCAGCTTATGGGGATCAACAGGCCCCTTCATCTCTGTGCAAACATACTCACGGAGAGAAGGCCCGGTACTAAAAGGGTTTCAGTTGGCAGGGAGAGTAGGAAGGAACAAAGGCTGGGAGCTGAGGACAGACAACTCCAAGTGGAAAAAAGGCACATGCTTGTTACAATAAGGGTGAGTAAGCATTGGAACAGATTAGCAAGGAACTTGGTGGTGTAGGAGAACTTGTATTTAAAACATTATGTTTCGTAACACATTTTTTTTCCTATTATAAGCCCAACGTGTGTGACTCAAAACACCCTGGCACTGCTGTGGAATCATGGCCAATTACACCAGGGGGAAGTACCAGTTACCCTTCTGGTGGCAGCTGTGAGGGCTGGTGTAGACAGAAGAAAAAAAACCCTTAAAAAGCAAATCAAATGCAGTTGTTCAGGATCTGGACAATGCAAAAGGATTTCTTTCAGGCAATTAATTGGAATTTTACCTAGAGAAAAGCGTGCTGTAATGGCAGATAAGGCAGTTCAGAGGTTTCTGGTTTAGCTGGAGAGCAGCACTTCGAGTAGGTCTGACATACAGATTTGATTCCTTGGTAACAGTGTGCCCAGTTTCCAGTGACATGAACCTGCCTCTTTTGCATCATGCAATTACATTAGACACAAGTGTGGAAAGCAAATCAGCTGCAATCCTTCAGCATCACTTGTTCTTCATTTTAAAGCTATAGGTACCCACCAGGCACCCAGCAGGGAAGCTGCACAGTTACTTGATGGTGTGTTGTAATCATCTCAAAAGTTCTATTGTGCTTTTATTTTCCAGAATAAGTGAACCAGCTCCCACCCAAGAAGGCACATTTGCAGCCCTCCAGCCCTTTAAAGATGTGAAGCAGGAACAGAATGGAAGGAAGAAAATGTGTCACTGAACTCATCTGGAAGACAAGCAGCAGGTTGCTAAAAGCCATTGCTTGTAACTCCACAACAGCCATACACAGGTAAAGAATAGATATATACACATGGTTTCTGTCTGTGTAAGGGTGGTGATTATTTGGTTCTAACAAAGATATACAGAAAATGTAAAGAAGCTTCAAAGTGGTTTTACTTATGTATGTTCCAAGGGTGTGTGCATATGTTGCAGCTGAGTGGAACCCAGGCCCAGAGCTCATCTGTTTCACCCTGAGTGATGCAGGGCTAGTGCTGATGTATAAAAAGCCGAGCTGTGCTTCTTTCCCTGTGCTCCAGCCCCAGTGGAACATTTGCTGCTGCAGCCCATGAGTCAGTGCCTGGCTCTGAGGGTATGCAGACTCTCCTGCTTCCAAGCAACATGGAGCCTGCAGCAGCAGGAACCAACAGCTCTATCCGCCCTGTGCTGAACAAGGAGCAATAGGGAAGCATGATTCAGCCATAACTGAGCACCTGGGCACAAGCCAAACTTAAGAGCTTCTGCCCAGGGCTCCTCTGAAGCAGCTTGGACACCCTTGCTCTGTAGTATTCCAGAGTTCAGGAAACATCATTAACATTTATGCTAGTCCCAACACTCTGCCCAACCTAATAAGCCTTCCCTAAATCCAGAGGGCTCAGATCAGAAAGCAGAGTGGTTTTACAGCTAATGAGCCTACCCGCGGGTCGCACAGCCTCTTGGGTGTGAGCACACTCTTCTCCCAGCACGTTTCCTGGTACCCACACTGCCTGGATACCAGAGCCTGGCACACTCATCTCCAGCTGGCAAACCCATCTCCAGCACCACCCTGGCTTCTCTCAGGAGCAAAATCTTCCCTTAAAACCTCCCATCCAACCCCTACCCATTTGCCCAAACTTCATTAGTAAAGGAAATTCAGCCTTGCACATCAGAAACTTTACTCCAGTAAAGCACGGCACAGTTACAGTTCAGCACATGCAAATCCTAGAGGCTGTTCACTGTTATTTACTTAAGTGACATTTTAATTATGCAGACGATGTTGGAGGCTGCACAGGCCTTGCTGTGAATTAGGGCTTCTCTCTTCTCTTGACAGTGACATTTTATTCCCCATAGACTTAATGCTTACTCACTGCATTGAGATAGTTTACAAACAGGTAACTACAAAGTCCAAACTTAGAATGCAGCAGGACAGAGTTAACCAACAATCAAAAACCCCTCCACAGCTGCAGAGCCAGAAATGGAAATAAAGCACTGAGAACTCTTAGCTTGAGAGACTATTCCTTTCAGGCATATTACTGTAAAGACTGGAGCGCTGCACTATCAGTCCTTAAGGACACACACTGAGACTTCCTGAAATAAATTCAAGATGACAATCAGTAGCCAACAGCCACCACGATGATTTCATTAAATCACCTATTGAAATCTGCATGGAGACAACAAGAAAATCTGCCTCCAATGTAAACATTTCAGCATCGATATAAACCCCAGTAAGCAGCAATTACAAAAGACACCCCTTCTCCAAAGTCTGAACTACTTCAACAGCACCTATATATATCTCTATAAATACTTTAAAGTCTTTATAATATACTAGGCCTTGAAGATCTTTTGCAATCAACTTCAACATCACTTACTTGTTTGCCACTATGGATATCTGTAATAGGAATCTCAGACAAGCACATTTAATGGATTTCATAGTACCTTTACACACCAATAGGTGCATATAGGCACAAAAGTTCCTTGTTGCCTTCAGAAAAATTAATCAAAAGTGAACAAACTGGGATGTGAGGGGGAACCTGAGCTTAATTTACCAATATTGCTGTAAATAAGGCAAAACCAAACCAAATGCCTCAAATTAATGTCTTGCAAGTATATTATTTGTGGGTGGCTCTAAGCACTTTAAACAACAATCCCACCATGAGAAGGACTCAAATAACGCAAGACCTTCACAAACCAACAGAAATACCAAGCCTTTATTACAAAGAAAAATGATTCCACAGAAGAGGTTGGCTTGCTTCCATGCATGCTCTCAGTCACATCCACTTGCTGAGCGTGGAGAAAGGCTTCTGCTAGATTCATTAATTCCCCAAGACACCATTAGGCTTTGTTCTTGGCTACAGGTGCGTGAGCATTTTGGTTCAATTGAATTGCTTCCTAGAATGTTGTTGCCAGCGTTGAATGAGCCAAAATAATGAACCTGAGTGTTGGGAAAGCCAAATGGCACAAGGGAAGAAAAGAAAACTGAAAGAAAATAAAAATCACACAGTCGGCACAGTTATCACTAAGAGAAGTCAAATGACTTGCTTGACATCCACACTGTAAATAATTTCATTGGCAGGGAAATGAATATGCTTGAGTCTTATCTTCACCTGGGGAGCGTGAAGAATGTTTGCTGCATCCTTCTACTGGTACGTGCAAGCACACGGTCACGAAGCCTAAAAGGCAGCAGAACTAGATTGAATTCATGTTATCTATTGTTGTTTGGATTTTGAACAAAATTGATGGAGTATGAACCAGTTGATGAATCCTGTTTTATCTGGAAATTTTCTGTTGACAGGCCAAAGGGGCGGAGAACCAAATTCCCAAGATCCTTCAGTTTGCCTGCAATGAAAAGGGGAGAGAACACGTTAACTGTTAAGCAGAAGGAAAACCCCATTGAATTATGCCCAACTACACAGTCCAGCTCTACTGATTTATCTATTAACTGAAGGTAAATGCTGTGTAAATCTCTGCAGTCTGTTGAGTATCTATAGGCTCTCAACATGAATTAAAAAAATCTCCGTTGTGATGTGGTTACTGTCAGCTTTGGGGTTGAAAACAGGTGACTATGCTGGTAAACATGTAAACAGTTTACTCTGAGGAACAAATCCATCCTGCATAACAAAACTAACACCATTATTACAGTACTCCTAAATATGCCATAGTAAGTGAGATCTTGCATCTAAGTGCTGGTTCACAAGCAGGTACCTTTCAGAGATTTGTGGAACTATTTTAAAGCAAGATTGGTCTTTGAGAGTCAGATGACTCAAAGTCATCTAATACTAGAGGAGCTGCTTTGTACTGGTGGTGGTTTTCTTCCTTAAATTATACTCTGTTTAATTTAACTATTAAGTTCATAATTTTATGCTGCATCCTAAAGCCATTTTGGTTATAAAACCATAAAGTTGCTCATGGCATCTCTCTGTTGGGATGAACAGTTGCTATTGTACTTCTAGGCAAACATTTGGTCATGCTTAGCTTCCCGTTGGGGTGAGAAGTGTCTTTGTCTACTGATGGAAGCATCCTGGCATACTCCAGCATTGCTCGAGTCAGTTGTAAACAGCTCCCAAGCTCTCCAGGCGCTGCAGCTGGCTCAGGAGCCAGGCAGACAAGTTTCCCTGTTTCAGGAAACTGTGAAAGGTCTTTTCGAATTGGAGTCAGTAGGATGGCTCTTTTCCGGCCGTACTAGAGCCAATAAACACAGAACAACTGCCTTGGTATTCTTGCTTGTTGCTAGGCCAGCTCTCTGGGAGAAGTTGAAGACCATATGACGTATTTAATACTTCATTCTTCATCTCACTGGGATCGAATAATTAAAACAATACAGTCACAGGTCACCTTCCTGCTCTCTCACTTAAATCCACATACAGCAATGCCTTTTGGTGCTGTCACATTTCATAAATTGCTAATGAAGCAGAAGCAAGCCTTTGCCTTTTCCGGGAACTCAAGCCCAAAGCACTGCTCCTGCTGTCTTGGCACACATAAACCCATCATTGTAGGAAAGCACTATTTCCTCCTCCCCCACTCCTTTCATCCCTAAATTAAGATCTGTAGTTAAGTCCAACCTTCCCCTCCCCCCAAAGAGAAGCTCTCTTAAAACAGAGACTGTGCTTGAAGGAAGGAAGAAGGCACGTGGAGCTGTGACTCAGCTGCAAAGAGTTCTCAGCAATCAAACACGCACTTGTCCCTGAGCAGGGTCACATTCTCCTCTGTGAGACACTATTTTCACAGATCTTGTTCTTTAGAGGGCCTGTGTCTACTTTTCACCTGGAACTCCACGTTAAGTTCCTTCAGCAGAGCAATATTCAGAGGTTAACAAGAAAACTAACTGGTAAAGATCAATTCACGGCTCAGAAGTCTGTGATTCATTACTCACCTAAACTGCAATTTAACATCCTGCTGCAAAAGGCAGATTCACAGAAAGATTCCTCATGATTTACATTCAGATGTAACAGCCAAAAAGTAATTGCCATTCAGTCTTTCTGGCAAAAATTCCAGTAGAGTTGCTAGTGTTAAGGTGGTTGGAGCTTGAAAAGCTGGATATTGTTTGGGTTAAGAATTTTTGTTGGATAAAAGACAAATTTCCGGATGAGGTCTCATCTTTCTCTAACTCACTGTATTACCAACAACATTTCTTAAGCAATTAAAGGAGCAAGAGCAAATCCTTTTCCCTTCCCTAAATGGTGAGGACTGAACTAAAAGTAATTATATTAGCTCTGGTTTGAACTATTTAAAGTGACCTCCCTGTGTACAGTACTGGGGTTTAGCAGTGTAATCACAAATACAACATGTACCCTTCAGTATCAAAAAAAGAAAGAAGAAAGTAATTCTTCAGGCACTAAGACTAGTAAATATCTTTGCTGATCTCAAGTAGCTGGAAATATCTCTTGCTGGCACGAAGGCCCAGGTAATATGCTCTGATAGGGCTTCCCATTAATCACACTGATAACCAAGTACATGTCTCTGTTTTCTAAAACACACTCCTTTGTAACTTAACATGAAAGTCCCAATAGTTTTTAATTAGATTTGATGAACTTTATGTGTATAAGATGGGTTACACAGATTGCCATATGTTCTATCCCAGTTTTTTTATCTCCAGTGTACTAGCCTCTCCTTGTAGCCAAGCAGAAAACTATTGTCAGAACTCCCAGCCTGCTAAACCTTGCTAAAACTATTCCAAACTTCCCCTCTTTTCATATCCTCTCCCCAAAGGAGCTGGTTCTAGTTATCACAATAATTATAGTTTCTCTAAACAAAACTAGCTTGTTGCACAATAGCTGGAAATCTTTGGCTTTAAAGTCAGAAGAGAAATAAAATAACACAGAAAATAGTCAGTGTATGTTCACATCCTGGGCAATCACTAAGGCAGAGGATGCTCACGTTATGAAAGCATAAAGGGAAAGAGCCACATGGATTTAAAAGCTATTTTTTAAGTGTGCTGTAAGTTAACACTGAAACTCAGCAATGAGCAAACCTCAGTGGCAAGTGGCAGCATTAACCTGCAAAGATTGAATGGAAAATATGAAAATAATAAGTACAAATGTCAGCTTTGGAAAAGTTAGACCCTTGCAGAACCCAACAGAAATGGACTTGGTTTGGCAACAAAATATGTTTTTTCTAGTGACATCAATCTCAGTGCACTACCACTTGCAAACAAGTATTCATGGTTAGGTAGTCTGGAAGGAAAACCCAGCCAAGAATGTGTACTCTGATTTATTTACACACAATCACTTAAGAAGTGGTTTCAGCTTCTGACAAACTATGTGGTAATGAGCTGCAGCGCTGGAAAACAGGAAACAAGCTTGGGGAAGGAGGAAGATGCACTCCATTTATTTCAGTTTGTTTGTACACAGCTCGTTTTCATGACAGTGTTTGTTAGTTGGGTATAGCAGGACTGAGTTTCAGTTGAAAGAATAAGAACATAGAAAAGCCATATTACTGGCTGATTCATTGACAAAAATAAGAATTCAGTTCAATATCCAGACTTCAAAGGAGTCAAAGCATGAACTGCGACATTCATTCGACAGATTTTGTTGGTGATTAGTTTTAGTGTGGGTGCTCCTGGACCAGGCCCAGTCTGGAACTATTAAGATGCATCTGACTTGCTCTACTGGAACCAAAAAATCTGGGGTACAATCCAGACACCTGAGCTGAGCCACCTGTGAGAAAGCAAGAATGAATCCTCGCATACCTGGCACTGTTTAACCAGCAGTCAGATAATCTCCTAACAGATTACCACAAGCAATTGTCTATTCTGATACAGTACTCAGTTGGCAAATAGCATTAATGAAGTTCTTGAAAAAGAAAAGCTGAAACAGCTTAAAACAAATGCACTGTGCAACAAAAATAATGCAAAGAAATCTCTGAAGTATCACACTCTATCAAGTTTGTCTTTCCTTACAGAACTCCCATCTGATCCCCCTTCAATTGTGCTTTTCTTTGTTCTTAGACAAAACAGCAGCATTTTGTAAACCTTGGGAAGTATTTCCTTCCCAGGCCTTCATTGCCAGACCCATCACTGCTCTCTCTTACCGACAAGATACAGAGAGCTTTTTAACACTCAAAAAATTAGTCTGGTTGCTGCCCCTATTCCTAACTTAATTTCTAGTGTTCTAATAAGTGAATGTATTATAGAAAAACAACTTCTCAATTTGTGTTACACTAGAGATGACAAGCAGTGCTAAGACTAAAATATCACCCAATTGACACCAGATAATTTTAATGATACTTGTGACAATTTATCTGAACCTGTCACATACAGAGGTTGTGGATGAACACAGGGTCATACACTGTCTACTCCTCTCTTGACCTGGTTTTCCTGTCTTTTACACCATTAAACATCAGTGGATCTCCTTGCATGTATATAACATGACTGAGAAGGAATTCCTCGAGAATCCCAATATAAACAGCCTGAACTGATTCCCAAAAGACCAGTTCAGTTCTGAAATCCTAACTGCCACTAGATTAACACTTTAAACAGATTACAACCAGTTTGAAATCTAGGCAAGGATTAGCCATATAGAATGAGGTTTGTTATGACACTTTATAAAGCTGGATTTATTGTTTCAGTATAGTCCCTTGTGATCAGTGAGGCCCTTTAGACATCTGTAACAATGGTACAAAGGGAGAGTTCAAAAAAGATCAGAAATTATTTTCAGATTACTTTGTGTTGAAACTCATCCTGTATCCTACAACTAGTCATGATCCTTCTGGACACTTTCTGCATGTCATTTATTTATAGCACTATCACACTTATCCTTCTTTATTTATGGCTTGTTCTAAGGACAAAGGTGGAAACAGAATCTGATGATGTGAAGCTCTAGAAAGCCTCAGTGCAACTTTACTAGGTCAAAACAGGTACAAAGCAAGAGCAAATCAGACTCTAGCACAGCAAGAAAAGAAAAATATCAGCATAAGGCCTTGAAGCAGTCTTCAAAAATATCTGAAGGATTAGTGTTACAGTATGCAAGAGAGACTGAGTTCATTTAACCTGATTCTCTGCAGAACAGCAAAACAGTCCTCCCCTTTCCTATCCCAAACCCTCAAAGCCTACTCAGAATAGCATTTCATCTACTACTTGTGACACCTAGAATGAGCAAACAGGTAACTATAGCAAGCGATGTATGAAATGGTTAGGTACAGTTAGTTTATCTTATATTGTCTTTTGTCCTTGCTCTTTTGTGTGGATTTTCTGAACAGTACAAATGAAAATATTCTATAAAAATAAAACCTTGTCTTAAAAGCACCAGGTTGTCAGATTGGCTTATAGAGTGTCTGAACTCAGAAGAATCAACAAACCCTGTTAAGTAGGAGACAGTAGACCATGTGAACAGCAGTCTTCTTCTGGGCAGGATATTTTCCTCCAAAACCGTTAGTCTGTGATTCAAGGAAGTGCTTTAACCTTTGTATTACACATGAAAACCAGACTGGCTTGGGCAACCTTATTTAAGTAGTTATCCTTTTGAAATATATCAATCTAGTTCAGATATTATCCAAACACCATACAACACGAGGATGGAGGCATGTAGGTTCAAATGAGTTGTATTGATTAAATTATTTTTCCCTCAAACAGGTAGAGTCAACAGTATCATTTGGTATAGAGTTGTAAAAAGTCAAGAGACGATGAGTTAGGAAATCTACCTACACTCCTAGCAAAGCCAGATGCCTCTTTGTAACACTGGGTAGGTCTAATTCAGCCTCCAAATAAACAGAACCAAAATACTACATAAATCAAAGTAAACATGAAGACTTGGAGGTCTATAGGCTGGAAGTGCTATTAGAAGAACCAAATTTATTTCTTCAGACACGAGATCAAACACACTCAGTTATTACAGCTGGTTGACTCCTTTTACGTAAAGGTTTAGGAAAAAACCCATTTCATCCCTTTCATGGGAATGTTTTTACTTGCAGAGAGACGGGGCAGAGCAGTTGGTCTGTTTCAAACCATTTTCCCCTGCTTTAACATGCATTAATATTGATTTGTTTTAGAAGGTCCGGAGTGTTCTTTCTTTAACTATTACCCTTTTCTGTACGGGCAAATTATTTGGCTGGAACTTACTGTAGGTGAAACCAAGCAATAGAGAACTGTGAAGAAATCAGGAGTTTCGTCTCATACAGAACAAATATTTCCTTAAAGCTTTACCTTCTTTAAATTTTATTGAAGACATTCTACTCGTGCATTTGTATTTCTCTAGTAGACTATAAAGATTATTGTGTAAGTTATGTGCACACACTACTTACCTAGCATTTCTTTCTTTAGTTTTTCATTCCGCTCTTCGATTTGTCTAGGTAATCGCTGTGGACAGAGACAAAAATTGGAATCAGACCCATGCTTTCAGTAATTCTGTACGTTAAGCTAATGGAATTTTCATGCACATACCCAGGATACACTGTTTGTGGCTTAAAACAAATCCTTATGTCAAGCCACCCTTTCATCTTATTTTGGAAACCTGTAATTCATCCTATGACATCAGTTCACATAACCAGTAAGTTGTAACTTGTAAGTGCAGGTTTCAAATAGGCATGCATTTTTTACTGCTGAAAACCAGATCTGATCTGCTTGCTTGGAATTTTAACTGAAAAACTTATGGAATTCAAGAGACTTACAATTAAAGTATATTTTAGCCCTATTTCCTCAGCTGCATGTATTATATTTGGTAAAGAGGCTACACAGGCACAGCATTTGAGGAAAACATCCATAAAGTCCATTCTCAGTAGCATAACTCCTGAGGGAAATCTGCACTGTGAAGACATGAAGGTTTTCTAAATACAAATACTTTTATCAGAAGATCACTGAAGTAACTTGCTACAAACTTCAGGACATAGTTTAATGAGTAGCATCTTATGCAATGTATAGCATAGCTCTAAGGAGGAGAGGGTATTATAAATGAGGGCCTTGATTTGGCAGTTCATCATGGGGAGGTAACTCCAACACCTTGTCCTGAGCAAGGTACTAGTTCAAGTAACAGCTCATTAATGTGCTTTTTCCCTTCTCAAAACTGGCACCAGTGTTAAAATCTGTTGTGCCATCACAAGCAAACTTAGCACATGTTTCCAATGACCATTACATAACTGCACGGTCTACACGTTCCTAACAATTTGGTTCCTAACGGATCCTTCCCCTTTATGCCTAGAACAGCTGTGACTCATCTTCCAGCCTCACACAGTACTGGTGCTCTGCTATATGACTGTAATGATCATTTTTAATTAGAACTTTATAGTCACATAACTAAATTTACCATTGTATAATTAAATTTTGCATTTTCTATACATCCATTAAATACAACCTTAAACCAAAATATATTGCAAATGACAGTCACTTTTTACACATCCTGTCTCATATTTTTCAGCAGTACTACTTCAAGCTTTTATACGATGCTTATTACTGTATAATTCTGGCAGCTCAGCATGCAGTTATATGCATAACTATACAGTCTCTTCTTGTGGAAGTCATCACGAATAAGACAAATCTACTGTAATGGTGCTACCAGTAAACTAATTACAATTGCAGACTATGGCAATTCACTCCAGATTCACTTCCCTTGTGATAACTGGCTACTCAACATCGTTAAGAGAATTAATCTCCTGAGCTTGTGTCTTCCTGTCATTTACAGCTCCAGTCACCATGGATAGATCTGTCATTCTGATACCATTGCCACAATGAAACGAGTTGTTCACCTCAAGAAAAAGCCCATGGACAAGGCTGCCTGGCTATTCCTCTTCAATACAGGATACACTGGTGAACACAGGCAAATACAGTTCATTTTCTGTAGTGGCGGGGAAGAGAGGTGGTATACCCCAGAAAAAAATAACAACAGAAAAGCAAGTGCTAAGGAATAGACCACAGCTATACATGGATGGCTAAGCTTGAAACCAGCCAGGCCCAGCACCACCACCAGTGAGCCAGATCTAATTAGCCCAGTCGGACCTCATCTGAATCCTGCTGACCCAGAGGGGCTTATTAAGTTGGGTGCAGATCTGGACCTAAGCTGCCCGCATGAAAACATGTGTGAATATCCCCAGGCTCTAAATTCAGTTTGCATTGTGGCTGTGCAATTTGCTGTACCTTGGATGAGTTCGGCATACATCTCTCTCACATTTGGACATAAGGCTTTGGCAGGAAATGAAGATACATATCCTTGATCTGAAATACATACTCCATGTTTTGTCTGTCTCAATACTTGTATTAGAAAGACTCAGCATTTCTCACTCCAGAAATGTATTTGCAGGGTTAGTTATCTACAGGAAGGTGTCTGTAAGAATCATAGACACCAGATAAATAGCTGTCCTTATCTCAAAGTGCAGCTTCTTTTGGCAAATAAGTTTATCTTGCCTGCCAATCCCTCAAAAACTGTGCTGAAGCTGAAATTCACACAGCACTGTTACCTACCTGCTAAAAACAAAACCTGAAGATTGATCCTATATAGATTGATACTGTGTAATTAAACACTTTCGAGGGAAACATCAGTAGGGATTATTTGTCCACAAAACATTACAATTTCAAACTGTTTAATTTAGCATTGAAGATGTCAAAAGTAACAGAAGTGAGACCAGGACTTAAATCAAAATACTAGCACTGTCCTCCTGCAGTATAAACAGTACTGAAATTTTAAAGAAGTTACCAAATCAGGAATGAAAGCAAAGAACTACTCTGCATTTAGTATTTTTAAACTGCCATTTAGCAAGATCATGACATTCCCTAAAGCAGCATGTGAAATATTTTCTATATATTCTCTACAGGAAGGAGAAAGATTTGCTCTAACAGTGAAAGAAGCTAATTTGCAGATTTTCTTGATGCACCATTTCCATTACCAGTGAGGGGGAAAAAATGCTGCAGAGAAACGCTGCAGAGAGCAATGCACTTTACCTTACAATAAAGCAAAGCTCCTTAGTCTCCTACACATTAGATATGTTAACCACATATGTGGAGTCAACATTAGAGCTGGAATTGGGTTTTTGTATTATGAAGTTGAGAGATTTACTATGAATATTTTAACAAGTGTAGAACTAGCTGTCAGTATTTCCTTAACAATTTTTTGAGAGGGGCATTTTAAGTTTCAGTCTCAGAAGATTGCTTCTACCCTGCAACTTGACAAAGAACAGGACCAAACCAGGGGCAGAATCCCACTGCAGTGTAAATTAAGGGCATTTTGTACAAAGTATTCTGCATCACAAAGCCTCTGCCTAGTAAAATGAGGTCAAGAAGCAGAAGGTAGATGTAACAGTCAACCTCTGTACTTCCAAGCTATAAAAATTAAGAATATATTACAGATTGTTCTAAAATATTCCTGAAAGATGGCCAGGAAGAAGAACAGCACTGTCAAGTCTTAATCTGTGAAGTCTGACTGGTGGTTCATAACAATTTGTATGATGTTCACAGTTGTTCTTTGTATGATGAGCTGCTAAAACACATTCCTTATATGCTAGTACTATTCTACCAAGTAACTGGCTAGATTACTCTAGGTCTCACTCTGGAGCTGATCTAATGCTAAAGGGACTACAAGCTACAGAAAGTAAACCCCATCCTTTCCTTTAGAAAAGTCAGCAGACTCATTGGCTGAATTCCTGGACCAAATAAACCATAGTCTCAGCTAGGAGACTATAAAAAAAAGGCCAACACAAATACTCTTTTCTAGACTGTGATAGACCCATCACAGTCACTACTCATGCAGTAATGATGTTTGACAAGCTTGTCATTTAATGAGCCACTGCCAAGAGCTAGGTGATAAAGTGCTCTCCTGCTCTCAACTAGCTGCATGCAACAAGCATCAGGGGTTGTTTCACAGTACAGTAAACCGACCTTGTCAACGGGTGCTGCCAAAAGGGATGGCCCCAATTCCTGTACTGCCTTGACCACATCTTTCCTTCTCACTAATATTTGCAGCAGGACTTATCTGACTGCAAAAAGCCAACTATGTAAGTATTTGCTTTGGGGCTTTTTGGTTGTTGGGTTATTTCGCTTGCTTGTTGCTATTTTTCTCTTTAAAATTAGCTGTGCCTAGGGTTTTTTTTTTTTTTTTCCTTAAGCCCACCTGAGCTTCCTGACTTTTCCTAAATTAAACTGAAAGCACTGGTTTATAAATACC
>JANHGB010013330.1:0-24679 GCA_026283785.1 Coracopsis vasa
ACTTCGGTGGTGGCCGATTTGTCTTCATGGATGCAGGTTCCAACAAGACCATAGAGCCCCAAGCAGGTAAGAATCTTGGTTTGCCTGCCTTGAGGCAGGCCAAAGAGTGCCAGTTACTAACTGGGTGGGCTGGTGGATGTGCTGGGACTTGGTTTTGTGTCAGCAGTAACTGTGGAATAATGCAAGATTTTGTCTTCAGTTTGATGACACAAAGTAAAGCTTAAAAAAGTTTAAAATGTGGCCACAGTTTGAAATATCTGGAGTTAAGCCACATAAAGTGACTTCCTTCAAAGCTGTAGGGCTTACAACTGCACTCCAGTTAGGACAGCTTAGCAGGTCACTGTGTCAAGAGCAAAGATAACTGTGTGGCTACAGCAAACCCAAAATAAAACCGTTTAGAAAGGGTTGAAATTCCTTTGCTGTTCGTGGTGGGGCTTAACAACCTGTAGTTGCTGTGGGCTTGGTGTGAAGATGATTGATTACTATAGCTCTGTTAACCTGCAGTAACATGAACCATGGTAACTTGATTATAACCAAGTCCAGTTCTACTTTCAGTAGATCTGACAGGGATGAGCATTCTGATGGCTGATAGCTTTTATAGCTTAAGAAAAAGAGAAAATAAAGGGGGAAAAAAACCTTTAAGGCTGGTTTAAGAATTTTTTTAGTAAGTGGCTCATTTGAAACTTGAATTACTCTGGGGCAGTATGCCTAAAAAGAAATACCTCAGCCTCAACTCACTGTCTGGTAGGTGAGGGCTGAGCTTACAGCAGTGTAACCTTTTACAATGCAAGACTGATCACGCTTTTGCAGGGGGGAAAAAAATCAAGGCCAACTTTATATTCCCACTGTGTTCTGTCTTTTTTTGTTGTTTTTGTTTGGGTTTTGTTAAAAGAGAAAAGATGGAAATCTACTCATTTAAAGACAGCCTCAGTACTTGTCTGCTGACAGGCATCACCCCAAGCAGAGCTGACTTCTGACTATTGCTGCCTGCCAACGGGGGTGGATTTTGTTTTTGGCTTATGAATGAAGTGATCCACCTAGCAGCAGTAATGCTGGCTTAGGTATTATTTCCAGATGCATTTCTAAGATGAACATGTTTTTATAGCTGTAGAAATCCTGGTTGATTTCTAAGTAGCCAGGAGGACACCTTGCACAGGGCAGGGGCACTCACTCCTGTTCTGTATGCTGTGTGCCCCTGACTTAATATCAAGAAGTCTGCAACTGTGAAATTGCTTCCACACAGCCCCATCTGGTTCATTTGCAGGCTGTGTTGCAAGGTGTTTGCTTCTGATGATGTTTCTGGGGAGGAAGGGAGAGCAGATGAAGTACAGAAAGATTTTTAGCAGCACCTAGTTTTGGCCATTCCCTTTTACAGGCTGCTCTGTTGCCAGTAGATGTGCCACAGAAGTGGTTAAACACCTTTTAAAGCAATGCAAAGCCGGTAAGAAATGGCCTTTGAAAGATCGGTTGTGCTACATGTATGCAACAGAGAAGTTTAATAGGAGTTACACCTTTCTAATGCACTCCTCAGTCTAAACACAGTTGTCAGGGGTCCTGTGATTGTGTCGCTGTCTATGGTGTGCTCTAAATAACTATCAGCATCCTCTGAGCAAAGGAGCAAAGCTGTAGGAGTGAAGCACAATGAGAAGGCAATTGCACTTAGTTTTTGTCTTGCTAACAAAATGTGGCTTGGGAGAGAATTTGAAGGAGGGAATGACCCCAGGGTTTTTTCTGTCGCTGGTACAAGCTGATGTATTTTTTATGTTCAGAACGTTCCTTTGCAGTGTGTTTTCTCTCCTTCCCTCTGTGTTCTCTTTTATGTGGGTTGTTTTGCTTTGTGCTTTGTGCTTGTCAGTCCAAGCCAACTTTCAAAACCGTGTCTTGGCAAGCTGTTGTTTCTCATTTAGGAGATTCAGGTGTTTTTAGAGATGTCTGTCATAATTGCTGGTTTGGTTTTAGTGTTTGACATCTAATTTACCTTCTCTGTATTGTAATGCCATGTCAGTGCTAAAACCTGGCACTTACTGTCTGAAAGTTAGTCTGCATTTTGGGATCCTGGTGCTGTGTACTAAAATGAGCACCTTTCTTTTTCTGTGAGCAGGAATTTGTTAGTGTCAGGCTTGACAGCAGGGAACAGAAAGGCGTTGTTACTGACAGCAGAGCAGAAAAGCAGTGATTTGAAGTTCAAAAAAAGACAATTTAAAATAAACCACTGTGGGATTTCCTGTGTTTGGGAATGCTGCCTGCACAAGTCCCACTGCTGCTTCCAGTGCTTTCCCAGCACTTACTGTTTAAGTATCTGTCTCAGCCAGACAATTAGGGACAGGGAGAACTGTTTTGTAATAAGCAGAGCTTGATTTAAAACGCTTATCACTTCTCTAAGTGTACATCACTTGTGGATTGTGTAAGAAGTCCTAATTCTCACATATTTGAGTGAAAGACTCTCAATGTAATTTGTTGCGTGGTCTATCATACTGGCTAGTTCAACTACTAACAAACAGCTCTAGCTTTAAGAATGATGATTTATTAACCTAGCGGCTCTTGAGGTTTTTTTTTCCTTTTTAATGGACATGAACAAGTCACCACAGTGATGCCAATTCACATGTACAGACCTTTGACTAATTCATAACCAAATGTGACATTAAGGAACTCATCTTTCTTGTGTCCTGATGGCCTTCAGAAGTATATATGTGTCTTTTGACTGAAGTCAGGACCTCTGCCTGCTACAAGAAACTCACTGTACCACGAATAAGAGAATTCTTAGTGCCAAGTGTAATACTATTTTGAAAAGAAAACTTTCTTTTGGGCAAAGAGACAGTTCTGGAGTAGTATCTGTTGCTTCTAAATGTCTGGGCAAATTCTATTTCCAAAATTGATGTACTGGCATTTTTTTTCCATCCTTTGTACCAGGGGTAGTTCTGTTCAAGAGACTGAAGGAAACAGAGCAACATTTAGAATGAGGTACTTCAAAATGAAACCCACAGCCTTTCAACATTACTTTTCCTTTGTTGACCTGAGACTGGTTTAGGAATCTTCAGTAGATACAGGAGGATTAAGAGTAAATGGCAGACAGTGAGGCATTCCTTTTTCAGTGCTAAAATAAGTGTACTTCCTGCTGCTACTAAAGCTGTTGGTGTAAACCATATTTGAAACTTCATAACTTTGGTGAGTCTTGTGTCAACTTGGGGACTGGGGATACTGGACAGATCAGACTTCATTTTATCATAAAGTGTAGGTGAAACTGCCGTTGGAATGGATTCTCAGTACCAGTTGTCTTTATTTGCGTGAGCATTCTTGTTTTTAAGGTCAGCTTTGCACTCATCTTCAGCTCACAAGGGAGTTTGTTTTTCATGGAAGTTGTTTATTATACAAGGGTAGAAGGAAAGGTTGCAATCACTTCTGTGTGTTAGTGGAAGAAAGTAATCTATGGCACAAAATGAATGATGTGCATTGGTGAGTGAAATGTGACTCTTCCTTGAATATCAAACTTAGCACATTTTCACAGCTGTCAGGAGTGTGTGCTTCTCCAAGTGTAAAAATACTTGAGGTGAGGGTTTAAGCTATTTGGGAACTTGTGAAGTTGGATTATTCTTCATTTAGACTAGGAAAAAAGTATATGCTCAAAGCCTAAACCGTTAGTTGTTCTGCTCAGGTAAGGAAAAGCATACATTAAGAATGCATACATAGCTGTCTTGTAGTGCAGAAATGGGCTTCCGGGGGTGTGTGTGTGTACACTTACAGAGGTAAGTGAAGCTTTATTGCAGTGGTTAGACATCACAGGACTCTCAGATCCTGTAATCTTTAGAATAGGTGCAGTACTCTAAGGTAAGTGGTGGTTCTTTTCATATCTTGTATTGTGCTCTTTAATAAAACATGTTTGGAGGAATTCAGTACTAAAAGCTGAGGAAGTGCAGCACAGTGACAGAAAGTATAATGAAATGGAAAGTAAGACTTTCAGATTCAGAAGTCACAACATTAACACAAGGTGTGAAAACTGTTCAAAGCATATATTTAGTAATCCATCTTGTATTGTGAAAGAGTGGACTTCTCTCCTTCTCCACTGAATAGAGATAGCTTGATCTTTCTCTTCATTCAATCTGCATCATCCAGATTCTGTCTAGATCATGATAATCTCTTGGTATTCCTAGCTTTAGTTTTGCTCCAACCAGTGAAATGGGAGCACAGCTTGATGTTAAAGCAGTAACGACTGGAAGTTGAGAGTGATGTTTAAAAATCCACAGGAGTAGCTGTCAGTCCTAGAGGAGAATGAATGGAGCTGACATTAGCAGCCGCAGCAACAACCAGCTATGTAAAGTTCATGGGTTGTGGGACAACCATTCCTGATTTGTAATACTACCCACAAATTGCACCTGGGACTGGGGAGATGATTGCAGAGAGAAATGGTAGAAAAAGTAGAGTCTGTTGCAATTATGATAGAAATATGTAGAAAATAGCTCAGTAGCTCCTCACTGCTTTGTAGAACTCTGAAGGCTCTTTTGCTTTCTGTCTTATTTTCAATGGGAGAGTGTCTGCCAGGCTCTGGTTTTGTAATCCAGTGGTGCTTGATGGTAGATTTCTATGGCACTAAATGAAATTATATTCTAATTGGACCCCTAAAGCTAGGTACCTGGGAGATGCAGGTCGGAGCTGCACTTAACACAGTGCTTCCATGAATTACTTCATACAGAATGCGCTGTCTTGTTAGGGGGCTCTCTTACTGAGGATAGTAATGGTCACTTTGCACTAGCTGGACCATTGAAAGGATTGAGGAGTGTTGAGGGTACAGAGAGAGGTAAACGTGTTACAGTGCTCCACAGTGCGTTGTGTAAAGCACTGTCAGTATTGAGAATTGGCATCTAAGCCTTTATCCCAGTATAAAATACTTATAAATGAACACATGTAGAGTGAAACTTGTGCTTTGTTTGCTGCACAGGACTTTGTTATACATACACAGGCAAATATTTCGTGATATTGGAGCTGAAGGCATAAAGAGGGAGCAGAGAAAAATCAGCTTCAACCAGTTACTTGGTGAAATTCAGGTAACAGATAAAGTAAAACAAAATACCAAGTTAACTGCAGGTTCAGCTGTGTTACACTGCATAGTTCAGTAAAGATGTTTCATTTCTGGGTTCCTAAGCTTTGTGAGTGTTAACATCACGCACCATAAGGTGCTATCATGAAGTCTTTCTCTTCAAAGGCCATTCTTTGAATAAGAAATGAGCAGCAGAAGTTACCTGTGTGCTTATGCTTTAGTGATTTACTAAATGTAAGGATGAATTCCTTCTCTATCAAAATCCAAAACCTAGAACTTGGAATCCAGGCAGTTTGCCTACAGCTCTATTAAACACGCCGTGTTTAGTGAGGTCAAGAAAAATCAAATAGATGACCCAGAGGAATTTCACATGATTGAAATTGCAACACTTTGTTCTTAGATGGGAAGCTTTTATAGCAGCAGTATTGGTTGGTTGAGGTTAAACACTGATGGGGAGAACTGGAAGGCAAGAGCTGAGGTAATCTCCTTGTCATTCCCTTGGCTGTAGGGAGAAGAAATGGAAGCGGAAGGCCTTGGTGAGACTCGGTAACTGTGATTTGGGGAGAGCACAGTTGTACTGCTTTCACTTCTAGATACTTCACTAGGTTGTCACACCTTCAGATATAATGTACAGAGCAGAAGCTTCTGTTCTTTTGAGCAACCAACTGTGCTGATAGGAGAGAAGCAGGCAGGGGTTCTGTTCAAGTCTAAAAATGCTCATGTACTTTTAGTAGGAAAGAATTAAGGTCACTTATTTTCTTTAAAAACTGATTTGGAAGATTTCAGTCCAGTGCTTCTGGATTTAAAATAAAGCAAGTAATTTGAAAACTATTGTTAATCTACAGATTACCAGCTGGATGGGGGAGAGGCTGCGTCAGTGATTGTATTTATAACAAGTGATTCTCTGTCTAGTAAATAAGTTTGGAACAGGTTTGTAACTAGGCTTCATTACATGCATGTGTTTTGGCTTGTTTATTTTAGGCTGTAGGCTTCTTTATGCCATGCACAGAAGTGTATATGTAGCAAAACTGTTTAGAGAAGCTTGAGCCCTCTCTTCTGTCACCCTCTCTTTATCCCAGATCAGGCACTCCCAGATGCTGTCATTCCATGTTACTTTTGTGGGGTTTAGGTAAGGATTTACTTGAAGCATTCTTCATTCAACGTTTATTTATAAGTAATTGAATAAGTATTTCTGTTATCAGTTTTATTGTGTGATTACAGAAAATATTATCAGATTCTTTGCCTAACTATATGGTGGTTTTTCTTGGATGCTTTACGTGAAGATGAATTAGTAGTTAATCCTTGACAGGTGACAAGGATGAGAACACAGTTTGGTTTGTGCAGTTTCCCCGGCAGTGCTTCTGTCTTGGTGTCACTCAGCAGATGAGATGCAGTTTTTCCCGCTTTCCTGAGTAACATTTAGAGCTGATAAATGTTAAGCAGGCAGTCAAAGCTGTCAGTGCCCAAGATGAAAGATGTTGGATAGATCTGTAGTTCTAAATAAGCTGTTCCTGCTGCCCTGTAATCAGGCGGATGAGTTGCTTCATTTCCTTGTGAGCAACAGCTCAGTCTGCAGTGCCCCCAGCCAGCTGCTATGGACAGTGAATGGAGGTGAGATGACCTCTTACACCCCTCCCAGCCCTGCTTCGTGTCCCTTCCCTGTCAGGGGCATCAGACAGGAGTAGCTCCTTCCTTCCCTGGTCTTCAGCCACAGTTTAAGCAGACCAAGGACAAGCATGAGGGGACAGTTACTGTTCCCTTGCTTGTTTGCTTGCGTGATTGCATGTTGGTTGAGACAATCTTAACACAATTTTCAGTTTCTCCTTGATGTTCTCGTGACCCAAAGAGTTAACAAGGAAATTTGGCAGTGGATTAAAGTAAAAGGGCCAGAAGGATGCTGCCAAGAAAGCAGACAGGGTAGGGGTAGTCTGATGTGAAGGGTGGGATCATGAAAGGAGCTTGGAATCCAGTGACAAAACAGGCATGCTGCAAGCAGAAAATGATTGCCAAAGTTGGTATTAACGTGACTGGCCTGTTCCATGTGTCATCAGAGTCATTGAGGCTGGAAAGGACCTCTGGAAGTCATGTGCTTCAGGCCCCCTGATCAAAACCAAGCACAAGAGACATGGGGCTAGCAAAATATGTGTGCCTGAGCCATACCTGGGGGAATGTCAGCATCTGAATGCTGCACTCGTCTGTGCTAATGGTATGACCCCGAGCAACCTGATGGAACTCAGAAGTTGGATATAATTTAGAAATTGGCCTTGATTTGGGAAAGGGGATTTGACCAGGTGACCTCCCAGGGTCTCTTCGAGCCTAAGTTATGCAAGGAATTTGTAATATTAGAGGCACAATCATCTTGTAGTAATTTGTAAGAGCACTGTGGTATGTTAATATTGTGGTTCTCAAAGTCCTTCCATACGCTCCCTACATCTTGTTATAATTTAATGTCGTGCCTTGCTACTTTTTCTCTTACCAGAATAAGAACAGCAGAGGATATTTTTTCTAATACTTGTAAACCAGAACGTGTGTTAACTGCAAAGGGTTATAATGGTGCTTGCTAATTAATTTTCCCATTAACTATGTTAGAATAGGTCGGAACTACCTTTGTTTGAGACAAGCAAACAAATCAGTCTGAGTGGTTTTGCTGAAGTCAATTAAGTGCCCAGGGCATAGTTGTAATTGAAAATTGTTTCCTTTGTATATTCCTCTGATGTATCCATCCCCTCAGTGCAGAGGTTCCATAGCAAATTGTCGGCTGCTCTTTATGGAAGTGCAACTGAATGTTAAAACTCAGCACTGATAAAAGTCTCCTGAGATCCAGCTTTATGAGAATACTGATGGGTTTGCTGCAATATATGCATGCATAATTCTTTCCCACCTGTATGCTGCTTCCTGCAGTGGTTCTTACCTGAGTACATCTCAAAAGAATTTATTGCTAAGGGGCAATGTGAATGTGATTAAAACCTGGGAATGCAAAAGTAAAGAAAAGCAGAAGCTCACAATTAACAGATATATTTCTCTCGTAGTTTTGTTGGAGTAATTAAATGGGATATAATTGCTGCATAGTGACACAGCTGTTGCTTTTGCTGCTTGTGAAGTATTAGTCTGGACAATAAGTGTTACCTCATCTAAATGACATAAAAATTCATAGCAGCGGAGCTTGTAACTGGCATTTCTGTGTCTTCATAAATAATGGTTCCTGTGGATCTGTGCAAAAATGGAGTCTCAAAGCATCAGGAGAAGAAGTGGTTACCTCTGATACAATTAAGGTCTTGCTTCCTGTAAGGGGAGCAAAACCTTTCCTTCTTTTTCACATCAGAAGCTTGACAGTGTCTTAAGAATTTGAACTGTGTCAGTGACACCAAAGACCAGGCTCGGTTTTGACGGGTGCTGCGGTGCTGAGCTTGCTACAGGTTCCTTGTTCTAGGTCACTGTTAGAGGGTGGTGTATTTAAATGAGTTTGCTCCTGAATCTTCTGTCCCCAATACAATTCATTCTGTGCTTATTCTAAGCTCTTAAAACTTGTGTGGTTGTCCAAGGGCCACAGAAAGAAGGGACTGAGAAGCAGCTCCACTCATGGTTAACTCTTGACTGATCTTGATACGGAAGCAGTGCTGAAGGAATATCCATGAACTAGAAAGGGGAGCAACTTCATGATAACACTTCCTGCAATCTGCAAGGGACAGAAGCTCATCAGCTAATCCTTTATTGGACTAAACCCCTCTTGAAACACGCTTTCTAGCACTTAATGCTGGAAAGAGAGAAAACATGGAAAGGAAGAGAAAATGAGCTGTAATTTCGGGTATTGTCAAATAGAGAGCAAAGGCAGGGATTGATTACTTCTGTTCCCGTGAAGTTATGCAGGCAAGCTAATCAATTAGAAAGAAGTTCTTGCAGGTGTTGAGGTTACCACCGATCTTTCCAATTCTTTGGCTTTTTGCTCTCCAAATAAAAAAGGCAAGAACAAGTGTGTTTGTGTTGGAGGAACTTCCTCCAGTCCATTGTTGCACTCTTCCATGGAGCTAGGTTGGAGTATAGCTCGATCCCGGTTACTAGGCAACCTGATGGAAATGGTGAAGCCAGTTGGGAACAGCTATAAAGAAGTTGTGTTTGTGGGCAGGAAATAGGAAATACAATCAATAGAAGGGTGTACAAAATGTGAGGTTTTATCTAATATGGGGCTGTATGTCTAAGCATTAAAAGTACTAAATGCCTTGGTGTGCTGCACTAATTGCTGTGGTATGCTCTGCCTGATTGACTTCTTGTGGAATGGGAAATAGTGGTGAAGGAGGAGATGATAGAAAGTTATCATGAAACTAAAGAAGCAAGAAAGGAGGTTTTGGCATCTTGCTGTGATAAGGAAGAATGAGTCAGAGGTTCACAGTCAGGATGAAATACTTTTCAGACTATAGATTTATCTCAGTGGAAAAAAAATCACTTGGTTTTCACCCTTGGCATCACTTCTAACCCCATGACACCTCCATTCTAATCTTCATTCTTCAGAACATAGCTCAAAGGTTGGCTTCTTTCTGAAAGCTTTGAAGCATTGACCTCAGAACAGGAGATGATCCCATTGTTGTTTCTTGCTCTCCAAAAGTTCATCCCTTAAGGACCACACTTTCTCTTTTTTGGTTAGATAATATACTATAAAACTGTATTGAGTGGTAGCTTGTGATCTCCAGAAAGCTTACACTTTTAGCAGTAAGTGTTCATAAATCAAACTGCAGTTATGTGCCAGGAGGTAGTAGTCAAGATTTCTTTTGTGGGGCAGAAAAGCATGTTGGAAAGAAATCCGTGCAGGCAGGTTAGAGTAGGGGAGAAAAGACAGATTTGAGGCCATTGTTAAATGAAAGAAAAGGACAAAGGAAGTGGGAATAGAATTTTACACGCTTTCTCCTAAGCTTTTGTTGCTCAAAAATGTTTCATCAGGGAATGGTAGGTACAGATGTACCTTTATCTGCAATGAATAGTGGCATAGTCATTCTTTAGCATTTGTAGTACAATGGTTATCTCTGACGAAGCTCAGCATTCACTCTATCAATGTTTCATAGTCTGGACTGCTTAGAGGAACTTCCCTATGCGCATCTTCCTCTCATTCCCAAGGAGAAACCCGGTCACAGCTATCTTAGTTGTGGCAGTGTGCAACACTTTAAGAAGTGCACTTGAAATATTTTGAATGCAATCTCATAGCTGAAACCCGATCTATGTTACATATGATCATACCATCTTGCTAATATTGCTCATAGTCTAGAACTTCAGGGGTTAAAAGTCTGAATTCAAAATGGATCACGAAATAGCTAGAGCAAGGACAGGTTATAACGTGGGAGGAGGTCCACACTTTCTGAAGGAACTTGCTTGGTTGTGGCCTGCTTGCTTTCTCGTAGTGATTTAACCTTTGAAGGGGTTTCCATGTACTGTGTATTGAAGATAATTACAAAGGGGTCCAATCTTGGTGTGCTTGAAAGCCTGGGAGCCATCCTATCTGGTAATAGGGCAGCTTTATTTTATCTTGTGTTTTTCCCCAGTAGTCTCTGGATAATGATATTACCATGTATTTATTGATGTTTTTCACTTACACTATTAAGAATAGTGTACCATGGAAAGGGTATGCTTTTGCTTGAGAGTTTTGCAAAGGAAGTGGGTTTAAAAGACTTTTTCCTCACTTGGGAAGGATTTATCTTTGGAAACTGACTGTAGGCTTCTTCAATGACTCAGAGACCCCAGTTGACACATAGGACCAGATGCACAAGGAGCTGTGAGACACCATATATATGAAGACATATTTATTAAAGAAAGAAATCAAGACATTTTGTATAGCCAAACCCTCCAGTTAACTGGCTTAAACCATACACTGAAACTTGCCTAGCTCTGAATTACTACTGCTAATAACAGGTCAAATAAAACTTGAAAATCAGTTTAAGGCAAAGCTTTTGGTGAGTAGGTGAGGGACTAATGATAATACCTGAATGATGTGAAACATGACACAGGGACTCACATAAAATCCTTGAGGGTAGCACTGTTCATTCAACACTCACAGGATAGGAATACGTTGTCTGTATTTAGTCTTTCATCCAATAAAGCAGGACACCAAGGTGTAAATGAGCTGTGTATATGAATGAATTTATTATTTATATATATAGCTTTACTCATTCTTGATGTGCAGCCACAGGCAGAGTATGATACGACTTCTGCTTGGCAGTTATGAATGATTCTTTGAACTATGAAAGATTAAAAGTGAACTGGAACAGAATGTGCAAGGGGCACAGAGACTGCTCAGACAGACTTTAGAGATCAGTGGGTAAACTGAGCTCCATAAGGCTGGTCTAGTTTTGTTCAGATCTCCCATATGTGCTGCTTAGGAGGATGCAAGCAAAGCAACTTCTGGATCTTTGGATCACTTTTAGAAGAGAAACCAGTTATGTGCCTGGTACCCATTTCTGCAGGGGAGTTTGTGTAATGGTTGGAATAGTTTATCTTCTTCTTGTGCAGATTTTAAGTAAGCATGTGTTTCATTTTGCCTGTGAACAGGTCTCAGGCAGAGTCTGTCATGTTCCCTATGATAAGCTTTATAGTAACCTGTAATCTCATTTGAACAGTGGAATGAAAGGCCTGAGCAAGGAAATCACACACTATGGGGATGAAACAGGTGTGTGTATGAGTATTCCTGGCTTTCTCAGGAGAGCTTGAGCAGCCCTACAGAGTTGCATCAGTTCTGAGTTACTTGCTAAACATCAAACTTTTATATTTGCAGAACACTTTAATAATGTAGAAGTGCAGAGGGCTCCATTCTGCTGTTTTATCAGTGGGATGCTAATACATGCCTGCTATCATTATCAAAGTAACTGCATTTCATCTTGATGCCACTTAAGGCCTGGAGAACCTCAAGGCAGGATTATGGTCAAAGCTCAGACAGGATGAAAGCAAAGGAGTAAGGTCTTGCATCTATAGACCTATCTCCAAGTCAATGTGTTGATGGAGTGGCTCTTTCTAAGGAACAGTAATCTGTCTATGACCAATACCTAACTTTCTAACCTGGTCGAATAGCGAGGGATCAGACTGCACAAAAAGCTATAGCAAATACATGGTGCACTGCTGAGAAGCTGCCACAGCTGCTTGTAAACCTGCTGAGGGTTTTTTCACTGAAGACTTGTTGGCACCTTCATAGTACTTCTTCCTTCTTTGGTCTAAAGTTAGAGCCCAGACTAGAAGGGGAGGCGGGAGGAAATCAACACACTTTGCTGGCAGTCACTAGAGTTGCCTTTTTTTAATGTGAGGCAACTAAGAACTGGCTTCAGATATTCTTGGCTTCCTCCTGCCTTTTATAAACTATGAGATATGGTGGAATTATGTCTCCAGCTTTGTGGCACAAAGGATTAATGTGTTTTAAACAGTACATAAAGCTGTCAGGGTGCAGCATAAGCTCATAACAGTTTGTGATGATTTATGGGCTCTCAGGTAGCTAGGGAACAGCTGGACTGAGACAACAGCAGAACTGTGTAGAAGGCTGGTTGCTGAGTGGCAAACTCCATTCACTGATTAAATACTTTGTCTTTACAGGCCGGGTTTCCTTTTTCACCTCTGGATCTGAGAACCTTCATCGGGTGGAGAAGGTTCACTGGGGCACTCGCTATGCCATCACCATCTCCTTCACTTGCAACCCAGACCATGGCATTGGGGATCCAGTCTTGACGTAATCCCTCTGGGGATGGAACATGAGGTCAAATGGAATGAGAGAAGCCCTGCAAGAGGAGAGGAAAAAGGGACATTACATCTCTTGTAACCTCACATTCAATTAGGTTTTCCCAGCTGCACTAATACATTGTAATACACTTCATTTTCACATGTCCTTTTTCACAGCTATGGCAAACTGTGCCTTAAAGACCATCTTAGATTTGGTGCATTCTGAAGATGGTTTGTCTTCATGTCCTAAAGGCAAAGGCTACAAAGAAGAGTTCCAGAGCGGGCTCTTTATTTTTAATTTATTTTTAAATTCTCCATTTTAAAGGGTAGAAAACAATCTTCTGGACCATGGCTTGGTATGGCTCCCCATGCTGCTATTTAATTGTTTAGCCTCTTCAGTTACTAAGGTGACTGTAGGAAGTTTGAGCCAAGTTAATAGAGCAAGAGGAGTGTTATTCTTTGGAATGTACCTTCTGCTGATGAATGTGTTCTCCTTAGCATGGGCATTATTTGGGGATACCCCTGTGCTCTGGCTGCGGGGACTTACTTGAACTTTTTTATTCAATTACTACCAATACTTTTCTGCTGCAAACAGGGACTAATTAATACTAAGTCTGTAACACAGTTCTCTGGTTGGCCAGAAAGCCTGTTCCTTTTGGATTACAAATGCTTTGTGCTAGGGAATGTCACTGTGATGCATCCTTTTGATCAGGATGCAGCATTCCCAATGCATTGCAATTTTTTGGGGGTCTTAATGAAAATGATCAGTCTCCTGGTTGGAAGCTTGGTGTTGGGATCATTAAAAGCTCTTTAAGGACCACGTAACCGTGTACACAAAATAACTATTAAAAAGGAGAGCTGGGCAGAGGTAATCAGACAGTCCTCTGGATTTGTGTGAGCATTCATTGTTACAGAATTGCCAGGTAGGGCAGCAGGGCCTGAATGGGGCAGAGCTCAGAAAAGAACTAGTTCTGTTGTGGTTTGCCATAAGCCCATTCTGACCTCATTGGACTCAGTCCTGTAAACCCTGCCTTGCTGCTTGGAAGGCTGGATAACAAAACCACGTGAACCAGTGGGCTGTGGCATGGTGGGGTCTGGGGGAAGCTGGTGTCCACCTACCCCTTAAATTGATAGAGGCTCAAGCTGGAGCTCGATTGTAAAACATTTTGAATGCATCTATTCATTGTAATCTGAAGACCAAGTTGAAGGAAATTCAGGTTTTAGTTGTTGACACAACTACAAATCTTGTGTTGTGAAATACTGTGGTTTATCTTGTCCAAAGCAATGTTTTATCTGCTTCAGAAAGTCTCTCGGTAGCTCTTTTTGGACTTCTCTTTTTCAGTTTAGTACAAAGAGGTTTTTTCTGTTAACTAGGACCATTAGGCTGTGGTTTTCCTTGAATAATAAATGACAAGGACTTCAGAGAAGAGCGGATGATTGCATTGGAGTACAGATAAAGTAACAAACAAATGTGTAATCTTGCGGACTACCTTGCTTTCTTATTACAAGCCAAGATTTTGCAGCGCAGCACATTGATAGGTAAATGGTAGGAAAACCTAACTTTGTCTCAGTGGAGTTCTGAAGCAGAGGTGTGGATTTGTTTCATTCATAGTCCCTATCATTTCTGTGAAACAACTTGAAAATCTGTGCTTTGATTTATTTTTTTTTATATATATATTCAATTTTCTCTTTTTTTAATCTACCTTTTCATGAAAACAGTAAATATCGGGGGGATTGCATTGAAGATCAATATAAGGAGGAATGGTGACAGGACACTTGGACTCGTTCTCTTGTGAGGGTTCTCATTTGGTACACCAGCAAGATTAGGCTGCTGTAATTTCATTTCTTTGTTCTCAAACCTGCAAAAGGCTTCCTTGTCTGTGCTGACGAGGAATAATTGTTAAAATAGCTGGATGATGGGGATAATAAAGTGTGTTGGGTTCCATATCTGAATACTTGTCTCAAAGCCTGTTAATTCCAAGAAATTTGTGTAACACCCAAGTTGTACGTCTTATGTGAGGGCAGACCAAGAGCACCAGCACCTGCTTTACTGAGTTAAAACTCAATTCCTAATGTTACCTGGAGATTTAGATACAGATAAATACCTGAAAGCAGTGGAATATTCAGATTAAGGGACCTATGTGCATTTAGGTTGGGATTCTCCAGGTCTGATGTTCCAAGTCTTACTTCACTGTGAATCCTACTCTGCAACACTGTCGTAGAAATTGCTTTGCCGTGTGTTAGTTACTGCTGTCTGTCATGTGGGCTTTGGGTTGCACTAAATGAAAATGGCACTTTCAGAGCTGCCCTCTATAAACTACTGCTCCACAGAAATCATGTTAGACCATGGGGGAAATCTCAGCTAACCTCCTGGGTTGTCATCTTTTGAAGGCCCTGTGTGTTGCAATATCTCTCAGACACGGTGCATCTCATGCTATGAATTGACTGACATTCAGAAATCAAATCAAGTTAATATTTGTCTTTTGGAGTGTTTAAGCTTCAGTGATGCATTCAATATGATGACTAAACCTGTCAGATGTAATCTGTGGGAGAGCTTGTGTGCTGTACCTGTGAAGAGAATTCTTCTGAAAGAGGCATCAAAACTCAAGATGCTCTATGTTTTAGTACCAACTGGGGTTTTTTTCTACTTGAAGCTTCAATATCTGGACTCCTAAAAGCAGTATCTAGCTCCATGACGAAATGAAATAGCAAATGAGGAAGCACAGTGCAATCAAAGCCTCCAGCAGGAAAACAGTAATTGCAGGAAGGCTGATGATGCTGGGGCATCATCAGGTACATATGTACCTGAGTGGAATTTGCAGAATTCAATGATCAAACTGGGTTTAATTTACTGTAGTCCACTTAAATACCCTGAATAACTTTTGATTAAGGGTATCTCTTCTAAGTTCCTGACAGATAATTCTGCATTTGAAATACTTTAACTTCTGTGTCTCTCTGCCAGGTTCTGCCTGCCTGTGCCTACTGGGAAATGCCGTGCTCTGCTTCTTAGAACCCTGATCATGCTGAGGTCAGGATTTGTTCTGTTAAACCAGCATAAATCTGATGCCAAGCTGCTGCAGATAGGTGCTCTTAATTGAACACACAGTGATAGCAGGATTTGCCTTGATGTTTCCCAGTTGTGTGAGAACCTTTGTAAAGAGAAAGTAAAGTCAAGTCAGTAGTACGTGTTCCGTGTGAATTGGGGCGAAGTCCTGACATTAAATTTACAGCCTTGTACCTGAAAGCATGCTTGTTACAAGGATGTGGGCATGTTGGTTTGTATTTTGAGAGAAAACTATTCGTGCTGAAAGGCAAAGCCTGCTCGAGAGAAGTCGAAGGGTGAAATAGAAAGTACAGGAGCAAGCCAGAGTTTGAATCCATACTAAGAGTGAGTGAAGCTTCCTGAGGACTTCTGAGAAATTGTGGGACTTCTGAAACTATCTTCCCATTCAAAGCTTTGGGGGAATACTGGGAACCTCTGTAAAATGAACAGGTATGTGATCAGATGAGGTTTGTAATGTAAAGCAGCTTTCAGTCCTCAACAGGGTACTCTTCAAGGCTGTATCACATAATGATGTGCATGTTAAAGTGTAGTGGAAATGACATTGATAATGACTATGCTGTCAAGAAAATCTGGTTTAGTTTCTCCTGTTGGAATTCTTAGTACATTTGAACTTCCTTATAGCTTTCCTTTCCCTAGTAAATAACGATGACTGTTTTTAATACAGAGTTCCTCACATTCCTCCGACATCTAGATATCCTTGCGCAGTGTTTACATGGGAAGTGGATCTCTCTCATATGCTCATGTGTAGCCTTGTGCAATATTTTTCTCTTGTCTAAATTCTAGGAATAAGCCCAGGAAATGTTGCTGGGGGTCAGGGCTCCTTGGAGGAGAAGGGAAATACACCCATCCACCCGCCTTCCTTTCCCTCCCCCAAGCAAAAAGGAAATCAATCCCAACTCCTGCCTCCTCATTGAGTCACTTGTGTGGAAATCCAACCAAACATTCCAAGAGTAGCTGAAGAGTTCTTTCTTTCCTGAACTACAGGTGGCTCTGGCATGCATGGAGTGGTTTAGCCTCATTCAGAAAGGCAGTCTTCTTGGGAAATCAGGCTAGGACAGCTGTTGTAAAGTGCTGGGTAATTCTCCGGTGAGTGCATGATGCTCCCTGTAAAGTACCATGCAGAACTAGAGCATACTCTGCCTTATCTCTGTGTTTGTAAACCTTAGGAAGCTGAAAGCTGATTTTACATCTTGTTTGCTGAAACCTGCTGCTCAACTCTTTTAATGATCATCAATTTATGCCTAGAGTATCTGTGTAGGCATTTTTTATCTACCATGTGAGTGCTGGAGGCTTGTACTAAAGCTTCTCAGGATGCACTGTCCAAAGAAAATAACTGTCCTGTTTCCAAACTGCACATCTATCTTTGATTGTCCTCCATCCCCCCTCAAAACCACTTATTTAATCACTCAGTTCTGTCCCAGCATGTATAATCTTTACCTGTAGCACATATTGAATAGGGTATGTAAGCTCAGTCCATTATTTATTCATAGGCTGGCTGGAACGGGAAAGGCGCTAGCTTTTCCTTTTCGCCTATGAAGTGTATTAACCTTTAAGAAGGATTTCTAACAGTGGTGGCACTGTCAAATATTGATCAACTTTTGAGATTTTTCTTCAGCATTCATTTTCTCCAAATATTCTTTGTTTTTCTTCCTTTACAGGCATTGTCCATGTTTGAAACAACACCCTTTATTTCAGAGAGACTTCTTTCCATCCTGCCTGTTTTCTTATATAGCTGAAATAGTGACAAGGCAGGGATCAGTGTTGCCTGCTCTGGAGCATTCTTGTCTTTCAGGATAACTTGTGAGTGCTGAATTTTGAAACAGGTCCAAGAGAAACTTAATTTCTTGTTTTCCTTTTGCTCTTTGTCAGTGACTGTTTGGTATTGATGGTAGAACTGCTCCTTTGTGAACTCTCATTGACTTTAACAGGATGCTACACATGCAGATCAGGCTACATCACGACAAGAAATGCTTTGCTTGGTTAGTTCTTACTGTGCAATCAATAAAGCAGCCTGGAAGTACTATCTCTTTTGGTTTTGTAACCTCTAGATGCATCCAAACAAAGCAAAACCATCAAAATACTCAGATTTACAGCTGGATAATCTTGAGGCTGTCCAAGCAATCTGGGCTGATTGAACCTACGAGCTGCCAGGTCAGATATATTGTTAATAATGAGCTTCACTGAGACCTTCACTGGAGACTTCAAGGTGATGACTTGGTGTAGATGTACTGAAGGAGTATGTACCTGAAACCCTAGTGCCTCTTCTTGAACGAAATAGTTTATTTGTAGAGAAAAGCTGAGATTTATGGAGCATTCCTGTTACTTGCTTCTGGAAATTTCTTGGAATAGGCCTCCAGTGTTCAGAAAGTTCATTTTAGAAATTGATATCCTTCCCATTCTTCTGTTAACTACAACACCACAAAAAAGCCAAGTAGGGTACTAAGGCATGATTTTTCTGGACAGACACCTTGAGAATGTTTCTCCCTTGTTCCTCAGTTTATACCATTACATTAAGCTGTATATGCAGGTGCCTGCACACTTTCCTGCTGACCCCACAGAAAAATACCTTGATGTTTCCTTTTGAGACTGTTTCTCAGTGCCTGGGTAAGGTCTCTGGATGGATTAACCCCTCAGAGGTGACCTCCTCAGTGTCAGACTCGCAAGCCAGACCATAAAATCTGGGGGGAATAAACAACAGCAGTTCTTAATGGAGTCACTTTGCCTGTGTTGGCTCTGGACGGTGGTTTCTTCCATTCCCTCTAGCAGGCAAATATTATTTCTGATTTATGGTACTGATTTACGCATGTTCTGGAAGTGCTCTCTGCATATTAGGGCTTTAAATATGATTCACTGAATAACCCCATAGAAAAAGGCCACATTTTGCCAGGTGATGCAAAACTCAAAAGCTGCTGTAAAACCAGACAAACTCTAAGCCCATTTAGTCCTTACGCTTCTCAGCACAAAATATGTGAGAAAAGTGATCTTGTACTTGCATTATTCCTACTTCACTATGGCAGTTCTGTGGGCAAAAAATGTGGTTTTCTCATTTGTCCTTTTATTTTAAATGGAGATAGGAATTAGTTAGGAATTCCTTTCCATAGGGAGGAATATGATCAAAATGAGCTGTCATTTACTATTATGGAAAAAGAAATACAGGAAAAGTCAGTCAAGCAGAGGGGTAAGCTAAGTTTAAGATGTGTTAGACAGCTAAAGGAGCCTTCTCCCACACTGAAACATCTGCATTGACATTGAGCTGATGTTTTTCCCCCTCCTCAGTCTGCTTTATTGTTTCATTAGAAGGTCAGACACACAGCTGGTAGCTGCGAGTTTTCAGGCAGGAAAGTTCTTGCTGTTAAAACCCTTCAGAGAACTTTGAATGGGACCTCTTCCTTGGTACCATTTACTGTCCATATTCTGTTTGAATTACTGGTGAATGTTGAGTGTGCTGCAACAAGCCATGCTGCATCCATCCTTTCTAAAAATGATAATCTTTCTTCTGCATCTATCTTGTGTATCAGTTGGGCCTTTTCTAGGTGATAGCATCCTCTGTGCATGACATCTGTCTATTGTACCTTTTCTGGCACTAGGTGGACTCTAGTCCTGTAAATAAGGAACAATCCAAGAAGAAGACTCAATGTGTAAATATACAGTTCTATACAGAATCTTTTCCCTTGGAAAAAGAAAAGAGGGTTTGAAAACTTCAGGATTTCTTGAACCGTAAAAAGAACAAAGTTTTATTCATTTTGTAATCTTTTAGTTGAGGAGTAGGGGATGTGACGTGTACCTGCTCCTTCATACTCTCCACTGAGGTTCTACTCTGCTTTTCATGCTTGCACAGTCTCTGTACATCCAGTCCTCTCCCTGCTTTTTCTCTTTCTAGTTACACCCATTTTTTGAGACCTTCATCCGTTCAGACCACATGCAGGCAGGGAGAATCTCATTCCTCTGCCTCAGCACAGGCAGGAAATAAATGCATGTGGATTTCTCAGGAAAGCCGTTCTCATCTCAAAGCCTACCCACCTGAAAGCACATGGCTCAGGAGGTGATGAAGGCACTCACTCATGTCACATTTATTAGTGCCAAGAGCCTTGAAGTCTTCCATCTTCACAGCTGACTGCCTTTGAGCCTTGGTATTTTCCTCTCTGCAACTGGAACTTGAGTCCTCTTGACTTTGTTTTCTAAATGCTTTTAGCACCTCCAGTTGGCTTGTGAGTCACTGAATGCCAGTGTGCTGCAGAAATTATCACTTCCAGTACAAGTTAAACACGTTTCCACTCTGTAGCTAAGATTTTTATCTAGGTTTGGGAGCAGGCCATTAAAACTTATCCTCTTCTAATCATTCTCCTTTAATTAAACACTTCAGCCATAAAGCATGCACGGAAGGGCAGTAATCGAAAGCCTTTCCATAGCTGAACTGTACAGGGAGATACTTTTGAGATGTTCAGGTCTAAATTAATTATTCTGTCCTCTGGTCAGGCCAGCTTTGTGGTTTGCAGGATCCTGAGCAGGGCACAGGCAAAGAGGTTTGAGAGTAGCTGTGCTGTTCACCTGACTCGCCTGGAGTGGGGAGTGTAATAGGACTGTAATTGTGTGGATGCTTATAGCTCATATATTAAAGTTACAAAGATGGCAAGGGTCATGGGGAACAGTAATATCCTCTTATTAGGCTATTTGACAGAATTGAGCTTTAAAGCCTTGGTTTTAATTAATGGAGTAAGTGGATCAATTATCTTAAATCTCATTGTCTGCCTCTCCTCTGCTCGTCAGCTGAACAGGGTTATTGAACCTCACTTTTCTTTCCTTCTAGTTGTAGATGGATGTGCAGGGGATGGGTGTGCAGCTGGGAAGAAGACTCAGCTTGGATATTAACCTGCCTCCTGAGGCTGCAGTCACTCCTTCCTCTAGACATCCACAGCTACTTCCTAGGCACTGGTGAGGGCTCATTCCTGGTACGGAGGAGGCAAAGGTGGGAGCAGGACTGGGATATTGCAAAATGCTTTAGATGAAGAAGATTTTAGTTCTCTATTAGCGATGGCATGCTTGATGAATGCATTCTGAGTACTCCAGCCGCACTTCAGAGACAAGTATTTTCCAGCTGTGTTCCAGGCCTTGAAGGGGAGGACAGCATGTGTACATCTAAGTCAGCTCTATTCATGAAGCAAGCCAGTGGTTCAGGTTTGTGTCAGTGTGACAAGTAAATCAGTCTCTAAATTAGCTGCCTTGACACTGAGAAATGCTATTTTGTTGGGAAGAATACAGGTGTGGAAATAATGCCTGACTTAATGAGCTTATCTAAATCTCAGTCTGCTTCCAGAGTCCTGGCCTGACAATACTGAAGGTAGTTCTTTTTAGAGATAATAGCCAAGAATGCTTCCCAGCCACATGAGGATTTACTATTTCTCAACAGCTAAAAAGCTGAAACTAATCTGAAATATGGAAGCTTCATAAAACTGAGCATTTTGCAACACGTGTATTGCGACTAAAAGCCAAGCTCTGCATTGGCACAGGCTTAAATCAGCTCTCGGCATTTTTATGGGTGACATAGATGAAAATTGATATTCTCTGTATTTGTGCAAAATAAGTTTTAGATTGTTATTATGGGATCTGAGTTAACTGCAGACTTTTTCTAGTCTTAATCCTCCTGAGGGACTGCTCCTGTTCATGTCTGGTCATGGGGGAAGGTTTCCTGACTGCAGGCATCTCCCATACCCCGAAGGAGCTCCCCAGCAGCAGGGGTGCCAGCTCAGCTGCAGGATTCATTCAGGAGACAGTTTCTCTAAACAGTGGAGATGGTGTTTATCCCTGGGGCCAGGACTCCCATCAATTTGTCCAGTTTATGCTGGGAGGAGGCAGTAAAACTGATGCTTACAAGAATTCTGACTGCACACACTCATGTGTAGGAAGCCAAGAAAACCCTTGTGGCCCTTGGCTCTGCTCACGGTGGGTGGTAGAGACCACCCCAGGAGGAGGTTAAGGGTATGGTAAGGGCTGGATGGTGTGATCTGGCTGTCAAGTCTAAAGTGCAGTCAGCAGCTGGGATGAGGAGGACACATCTGTAGAGACTCTAAGGAGGTGGTGGCAGCAGGAACGACGCTGTGGGGGAATGGGAAATAATACTTGGGCTTTTTTGTAGGGCTCAGCAAGACATTACAGGTGATGGGAAGGGCAAGATCTCCTGCTGCTGAAGAGGTGATGAGAAGTAGCAAATACTAAATATGGGTAATGGTGAGTGCTGAACAGCAAGGTCTGACATCCCAAATGACACTTGATGGGGATTGGTACCTCGCAGGTACATGTGGTGGGGAAAGGTAAAGCTAACTGATGGCTCAGTGACAACAGCAGAGTACGGGATCCCTTCACAAGAAGAGACTGAAATAGTTTTTTAGAGACATTTAACTTCCTATTGAGAGTTGAGATCAGTTTGCTGCAGCTTCATCACTGCCCTAGAAGTGGAAGTGGCCCCGAACACAGACATTAAGCCTCCAGGACATCATATATGTAGTGCTGATGAAGCTAAGGGGGCAAATGAAGCAAAGTCACTTGCCTGGTTTAAGGCAGCTACTGCGTAGATGGACTATTTGGTTTGCTAAAGTAGATGTCTCAGACTTACTAAGTTAGAAAAAAATACTAACTGAGAAGGAAGGGAATATTCCAGAAGACTTCTCTGGTTGAAATCCAAGGATCTCTTGAAGATGGACCTCTGCCTTGTCCTTGTGGTTAAAAAAAAGAGGGATATTTAAAATCTAAGATCCCACCATGAGCTTCCTCATCTCCTCAGCAGCCCAGGCTCAGAGTGGATGAGCTCCATTAATCTGGTGCAGTTTGGCAAAATATCCAAGGAAGGACCCAGTAGAGAGTAGTCAACTAGTTATCATTCCAGATCATTTATTCTGCCCATGTGAGAGTCACAAGGTTTGGATTCCATTGTGTTCAACAGTTTCCTAACCACAGGTAACTGCAGCAATGATGTGGCTTTGTGCCGCTGCAAGGACCCTGACAAGGTTGTCAGGTTTTAAAATCAACCTGCTTTGACAGCTCTTCTGGTTTGCAGAGGTTGCTGAAAAAAGCTGTTTAAAAATTATTTTCCTTTTTTTTGCAGCATTGACATGAAAAGCCACATACAAGAAGTTCATGGGTGCCTTTGTAAAAGACTGGTGTGTCCCCAGACATGAGAGATCTGGCTTATTCTAATATGCTGATGTTCTAATAATTCTTAATCCTAGTGTCTTCCTAACAGAAGAAATGTTTGCTTTGTTCTGAAGCATATTGTGGAGGATGAGCTTCAGTACAGAATCTTCCTCCTCTTTACTTTGTGTGTGGCACAGGCAGGATTGCAGGAGCTGCTACCTCTTGGAGGCTCTGAACATTTTCACTTTGGAAGTCCAAAGAGGATAATTCTGTCAGCTGGCACATGCTGGTGAACACTTGTTCCAGCATGGATGTCAACTGCAGGTGTTCAGAAAGGAGAGAAAAAAGGAAAAGGAAAGCCTTGAAACCCTTGCACAGCCAAATGCCATGGGTGTATCTGCAGAAGTAGTTACACCTGCCTGATACTGGGCATGAAGAATATGATGTGTTAAATTAATCTAGGGCAACGGATGAAATCACTTTAAAAAGCCCAAAGGAAAATAATGATTTAAAATCTATTAGCTCATTGTTTAAAATGAAGTTGTACTCATCTGGAGTCAAATGATACCTCCCATTGAAGTCCTTCCCTCGAAACTCTCCCCAAAAGTCCTCAAATAAAATGCCTTCAGTTCCAGGCCTGACTGAATTCACATGCAGATACTTGACATTCTTGATGCAGCAGTGAAGATGTGACTTAAGCTGTAAATGCTTTTTTGTCTTGACTACCACCTTGCAGACTCCCCAGAGCTTCTGGGACTGAGTCCAGGCTCCAGAAAGCATCCTCTGGGTGATAAACTTGCTTCCCAAGCCTTAAATTATCAAAAACCTCAAACAGAAGCATGTGCCCAGCAACTCTGTTAGATCAGCAGCAACAGAGAAATGACCAGGGCTCAGAAGCTTTCCTCCTGCTCATGCTTCCTGGGCTCTATTAAATGCTTATACTTTGCTATTCTGTCTGTAATGGCATTTTGTGAACCAGATGAGAATTTGGTCCCCAAAGTGCCTGAGCACTTACAGGGAAGTTGGTTTTAATTAAACATCTCTCTGGAGACTGATGGCAGCTTCAGAGGGATCTTAATGCCTATGAAACCAATTGTGGGAGGGTCAGAGCTATTAGGGAATAAGGACCAAATCCATGACAGCACAAGGTGAAGAGCGAGTGCCATCTTGATGTCTGAAGTCCAAGACTAAAGAGAAAGCATTCCTGCTTCCCAGACAGTGTGGGTAAGCAGAGGCTTTCAAATCCAGGACAGGAGAGCACTGTTTTGGAAGGCTAAATTTAGCAGTGATTAAAGGAGCTCTTAATTAACCAAATACTCCCCTGCCTTCCCAAATGATTCAATAACTGAACAATTACAATGAGCTCAGCAAGTAATTACCATCCCTTGTAGGCTCTGCCCCTGCCAACTGCAGCCTCGGAAACCACCAGCTGTTCATGTGCTGGGAAATGAAGTCCATGAAGTGTGAGTCAAGTAATTGAAAACCGAACAGGAAGAAACCCAACAGCTTCAGAGGCAGTGTAAGGAAAACTGCTCCCTCACGCTGAGCCGTTAAGTGTGTAGTCCCTTCCCTACTGAAGATCCATCATAAAAATCGTTAGTGTGGATTGAAGTACTGTTTTCATGGGTGCTCTCCAAAAGATATAAAGGTTCCTGATGGTTATTCTGCTGCACAAAGCTTTACAAAGCCTGCCTGGGGGCTAATGTGTATCTCTGAAGAGGGAAGCTGCTGCCTTACTCACTGACCAGAAAGGAGAAACCTGAAGGTAAAGC
>JANHGB010013330.1:24805-36043 GCA_026283785.1 Coracopsis vasa
AGATGATTAAGCTAAGCAAGAGAGGTTCAAGAGGTCAGAATGTAACAGTCTTGAAATATGGAAAAGGCTCTCTGCTTTAAAGGAAAGCAGTAGCCTGTTTTCTATGCCTGCTGCTGATGGGACAAGAAATAATTCTTTTTGGTTTAATTGGAAAAATAGCTTAATCCTTTAAACCCACAAGACTGCAAAACCAGATGTACCAACTTAAATGAGGGGACAGAGGAGGCTGAGGCTGGAGCAACAGTAAAGCTTGGCAAATTATTCTCCTAGCTATGCAAACATAACTTCTGTAATGTAGTTGAAGGATTTGCTTATAGCAACCACACTTGCAGGAACACGCCTGATTGCTGATTAGGTTCTGGAAATCAATAGAGACTTTTGCCTTCTTTGCAGACAGCCTGAAACGAGAGATTTGAAATTAAAGAGGTAGGAAATTTCCCCAATGCCTTGCAACTCTCAATGGAGTATTAAGAGTCTGACGGGTGGTGCTTTTAGCCATGAAGCAAATTAAGGGTGGAAGCAGAGTCCCTGGGGGAGGCTGCAGCTTGTTGCTGAGAAGGAAATGTAACTCAAAGGACAGAACATGCAAAGACAGGACAAAAAATCGTGAGATTAAAGTAAGAACACCAAAGATAAAAACATGCTAAAACCAACCACATTTCTGCTGAACAGACAACCTAAACAGTCATGTTTGATCCATGATCTTTCTGTTGAACATCTCTTCAGTGTGGGCAGGAGATTCTGTCTATGGCAAGCAATGGGAATGCACATTGTTAAGGCAGGTCCTGGAATGAAGTCTGTAATTATACACAGACCCTCCGCAGACTGAGCCTGAATGCCACACAGCTCCAAGATAAACATTTACTGAAGAATGTGTCAGAAGATAAAAATGCCTGTTAAGATGCTGCTTTGAGATCTAAGCTAATGTGCTCGTGCCAATGAGCTTCTCTATTACTTTCTGTGTCCATTAGAAGGGCAGAGACATTCTGCTCCTGCTTGCTCCATGCTGCCTCTGTAATTCCTCACTCTGCGTCCTGGGGGCTTAGTGCTTGTAGTGGAGTTCAGAGCCTCCCACACTGGGTTTGCTTGTGAGCACAATGAACAGGGCAAGAAGGGAGGAGGACTGCAAGGAAATGAAGCTGGGAGTTGGCTGCACCTTGAATGGGGCACATGGTTGTCACATCAACCACTGGTTCTGCACCAGGATCATGCCAGGAGGTGAAGTTTCAACACACTGCTAAGTTCCTGGCACTGTCTCCTCTGGAGCCCCCTTGGGTGCCTATCTCATCCCTGTCCTATTTTCATGCCAGGTGTAAAGCCTTATTACTAGAGGCAGCATGACACTGATGTAGTATTGCCATCCTGAGCCTCCTCTCAGCCTAAAGCAATTTCTCTGTGCTCTCACTAAGATTAATGAATAATTCAGTATGACACATTAACTATTTCCCTTTAGCATTTTGAGGCCAGGGCACTTTTCAAAGCCCTTCTCCCCACACCGGAGGCTCCTCTTCCATGGGCCCTGCTGGGACTGTGAACATGAGGCATAGAGTCGGGAGGACTTTCCCAAAGCTGTGAAGTTATAGGTTTAAAGTTTTTTCTTGTCTTTCATTGGACTAAACCCAAGACTTCTTACAGCTTTGAGGGTTGTTTTTTTTTCTGAGTAACAGAGATAGATACTGAATACCCAGAACACACAGTGCCTCTTAGAGAAAACATTTACTTTATATGGATGGAGGTAAAAGAACAAGTGATGCTCCAGCAATGTCCCCAGTCCCTCCACTATGGTCACCCACATTTAAACCAGACCTGCAAGAAGTTTTTCCCCTACCACTGGTCACTATACACTGTGAGGTTTCACTTTCTCATCCTGCTTAAAAGAAGCTGCTGCAAAGGTCGAGGAGACGCTTTGAAGTTTGAGACGTGTTTGCCATAATAAACTCGCCTTTGTATTAAAACAAACAAACAAATGAAAACAGCCAGGCAAAGTTAGTGGGTTGCTATTTCCTCTGCTTCTGTTGTTGGGAATTACTCGTGCTGTGCCTCAGGCGGAGGTTCCTCGACAGATTTAATCATTCTAAAAAGATGCCAACAACAAAATGTCAGGGAAGCTCTGCTGTGTTCAGCAATCAGTGATGAGCATTGGGGATAATTCTTTCTGTTCAGCCTCCTCTGCACCACAATCCTGCTGGTAGTGCCCCCAGCCCATAATCTGAGGAAGAAGAGGGACACAGAAGGTAAAGAAGAAAGATTTTGCTTTTCTACTGTATCTCCTGGTATTGTTTCCTCCCCCGAGGAGGGGCTTTAGAGAGGGTATGGATGCATTAAAATGATGTTTTTATCAGGAGGCTCATTTCAGCTGTGTTCCCAGTGAAGCCAGCTGAGCACAGCTGCCACTCCTGTGGGGTAAGTGATTATCTTTGCCATTAACTAGAAACCAGCCAACTACCATTAATCAAAAATGGAGAAGTTCTGGTACACCCACATTGCCTCTGTTTGACCATTAATAGCTAACCTGAACCCTAAGTTATTCTTACAAGTAGGCCTTTCTCCTTCTGCACCTTTAGCACCTCTCATCCAAGGATCTCAGACCATTTCATCAGTGACGTCTTAAAACTCTTGTGCATATGATGGAAATGGTGTTGCTGTTTTCTAGGCACTTAGTGAACAGTGGCACAAGAATAAATGAGTTCCCCAAGGTCACAGTGTAAGTTAGCGGTGATTTTCTACGAGAAGCCAGGACTTCTGACCTCTCCTGGTTTAAGTTAATCTCTCTCTAGCTCTGATGGTGAGTGCTATCTCAATAGGCATCTCCAGCATCAACTCCCTTCGAAATTTCTGGATTTTATTAGCTCTCTTGCTCTTAGCCTGCCTGGGTTACTTATCAACAGCACTAGTGCTCTGGGGATGAATGGCCTCTAAATCCCCACCAGCAGATGATGTGAAGAAAGAGATAAATATATACACTTGAATGTAATCAGATAACTGCTGCTACTGCAAGGCATGATAGAGGCAAGTGCTGTGGACTCCTGGGTACTCCTGCTACTGCTCCTTAATCTGAACATTGTCCAGGGTCAGAAAGGTGCTTTCAGAATGTGTAGATTAGAGGTAACTAGGGCTCCAGCTGATTTTAGAGGAATGCCATTCCCATTTCCCCTTCTACAGCATTAACTGAAAGAAAATAACAAATCTGTTACAAAGAACAAGCAGAAATTCAATTTAACTCTAAGGTTACAGGAATAGTTGGGAGCTGCCAGCCAGTGCTCCCCGAAGGGAGGATGCTGCAGGACTCAGCACCAGAGCTGGTACTGCCCACTGCTATGCATAGCTTGTCTGGTGGGACCTGCATGTCCCTGGAGGTTTAGGTGTCCTCCCTCTGCATGTGTCTTCAAGAGTGTTGCTGTCTCTCCCCTTTTAGCATTGCTATATTACAGCTGATTTACCTTCTTTCCTCTGGATTTTAAATTCAGTGTAGCCTGAGAAGTCATTGCTATCTAGTGCCTTTTCCTGGGAGGCTTCTTGCAAGAGACAACTCTGGGCTTCTCAAATGTCAAGCTGATATTTAAAAAAATAAAAGGCATAGAATTGGTGTGAATTTGATGGATGTCCCTGGTGAGGTTTGCAGGGGTGCATATATGAAGTGGTAACTGTCTCCAAAAGGCTGTGTTCATAGACACACCACATTTAGCCTTAGGAATCTCCCTTGCTTTGTTTGGATGAAATCATATTTGGCTTCAGCTAAGAATTCAGGAGCTGAATTCAAGATTCTAAGGGGAACGCAGAAGGAAAGGCTAATGACAACGCAGAGAGACACTGGCCTAAACAAGCTGAAACAAACTGAGCAGATTTTACTTCTCCAGCATTAACAGCACTCTGGGTTTAGAGCTGTATCCTCTGCCAAGCACTGTTACAGGCTGTTATTGCTGGATGTTTGATTTTGTACAAGCTTATTTATTACTTTCCCTCCAGGTATCTTGATGGAGGGCTTGGGGTGGGGCCTTCTGCAAGTTCAGCCTTCTCTAGGAATTTCAACAAATGCTCCCTAGCTCTTCACCTTGTTTCTCACTGCAGAAGCATTCCTAGTGTTTACAAAAGAACATTTCATTTACATTATAGATTGAGAAAACCAGAAAAATGGAGCCCAAATGCCAGGAGAATTCTTTGGGATTATTTTCCCCCTTTCCTCTTTTAATTGTCTTGGATGTGGAAAAAAGGGAAAATGTTACGGCAGGGTTTTTTTTTTGCTTTGGTATATCCCATTGGGGAACCTGTTTTGGGGGGGACAAGACAGCTCTAGCTGGGACCACAGATCCCAAAGCTCAGTTCTGACTACTCAGAACCTGCTGAGCTGATGTTAGTCTCCCCCAGAGGTTATAAATCCTACACTAGAAACTCAGTGTGGGCAGAAAGCTGGATTGTTGAGCAGAAGTATTTACATTTAGAAAACCCCTTTAAATGTATGTCCCTTTCTTTAATATACCTCAATAACTTCTTTCAGTGTGTGGTGTCTGACAGGACCTTGTGGCATCCTAAAGGTTTGGCTGAGCGAGCCGGCAGCAAGCTCCTCCATCAGCTCTCACAAAACCCAGCCTGGGCTATCCACCCCCCCGATACTTTGCTACCAACTGGCACATCCTTTCTCCCTGATGTTTTTAGATACATTCCCAAACAAGGGCAAAAAAGCTTGTATAATGATAATAACAATAACTTTAAAGGCTCCTTACATCCTGTGAAGCTGCAGCTTTGATTTTGAAGATAAAGCAATGTATTTCTTATAAGCCACAGCAATTAACTCCATGTCTCTCCTATTCCCTAGAAAAACTTGAAACTAACAGCAACAACCAATATTATAAGGCAAAAAACCCTGCAGCTAGGCTAAGCTGTATTTAGTCACCAGCTCTGGGTGTTTCTGTGGGTGCTGGCAGTGTGGATGCTGTGCAAAATGACAGGAATAAAGTTAGCCTGGGATCAGCATGGAAAGAAAACGTGGGAGAGGGAAGTTAGCACTTGGGAGTGAGCTTTCTTTTCAAAACAGGCTTTCCCCTTTCAGATGTTGTAGTAATGTTGTACTTTAAAGATATTAAGTGCTATTCTATAGGTTGTGCCCTGATGGTGTGGAACCACTACCTTACAAAACCTAAAATAGAAAGCCAATTTTCTTCCCCAGACCTCAGGATGGAAGATTGCTGCTGCCACCAGAGGGACTCAGAAATACAACGGTAGGAGCCGAGCATCCCCAAGCAATCCAAAATTCCCAGCAAAGACATCTGACCCTTTGGGGCTGTCTTGAGGATTTCTCAGGTGCTGTGTTATCTGCTCCCATAACTTGAGGGCTGGACTGGGGTAAGAGGTTTAGGCACTTTCTGCTGTCATCATGCTAATTATGAATTCAGTCATCCTGCCTGTTCTCCTTGGTTAATGCAACTGGGCCGCAAGCCATGCGTTTTGTAGTGCACAAGGTACAAAATGCTCCTAAAATCACCCCTTTTTCACTGGCTTCCCTGGTATTCAATCACGCACCAAAAGTGACTGCTGGAATAGGAGTTAGAATATTAAGGATTTGCTTGCACTCATGATTATATTGTAATGTGGGGCTTTCGAGCATTTGCTGCAAATTTGGTTTAAAAAAGTGGGGAGAAAGATGATTAAAAACTGGTGTGAAGTCTTAAAGTGAAGTCTGCAAAAATTCAGTCAGGTTCAAATGGATTCTCCTGTGTCTGGTAAAAACAGCCATTCATGCTTGTCCCACAAAGGACCGGTGTTCTCTTTTCAAGTGAAAACGGAAATATTGCCACTGCTGCAGCAGATACTACCTTAGGTAAAAGGAAGGAAAGAGCACTCAGGATGAAACTGCATTTCTTTCACAGTCTGAGTTGCCTTTTTCTCTTTTCCTAATCTTAAACCCCTCAACCCTCAGGGATGCTGGAAAAGATTATCTAGTGATTAAACTAATTTCTTTCTTGTAAAGCACGTATGGAGTTTGGAAGTTACAAGCTCTGGCCCACCAAGAACAATGCTGTTGCCTTGCCTAAAGTTACCATTTCCATTCTGCTGAAGAGCTGAATCCTGCAGCAAAATATCATTTATAGAAAGTTTTTAAAAAGCATTATGAACCACAGGATTACAGTGATTTGGGTACGATAAATGATCCTAGGGTACATATAGCTTGAATTCTTGGAATGTAGAACAGAATCATAGGGTAGTTTGGGTTGTAAAGGGTTGTAAAGCTCATCCAGTTCCAACCTCCTGCCATGGGCAGGAACACCTTCCACTAGACCAGGTAATAGCCAAAGTAACATTGTTTATAATGAAATCCACACATTTTGCTCAGTTACAGCCTGACAGATTTTCCTGTTGTTACTTCAGCCTCCTGGCCTGGGATGCTTTGGATTTACCATAAGTGACAAGACATGTGGAGTATGCGAAGTCCCATCTGGTTGTGTGTCCATCTCAATTTTCATACACTTCTGTAGCCTCTGTGGTTGAGGAGACAAGATGTGGTTTTAATCTCATTATTTTGGGAGTTTACTTATCCTTTTTAGTGTTGGGGACAGGTAAAACCTCTCCTTCACACAGGAAATAGCCTGAGCTGCTTACAGCAGTTTTGCACGGCCTGCACACAAGGAGATGTGCTTATGAATACTGAATCCTACCAAACCAACACCCTCCCCAAAATACTCTGGGTGAGCAGCAGGCAATGCTACCCCTTACAGGTGACTGGACAGGACTCTGTGCTCTAGAAAGGCCGCAGCAATCCCCATCCAAAGCTACCTAATTTGTTTAATTTAAATTAATTTGGTTTTGTTGCTAAAGGAAGAGACACAAAGTCTGTGTCCTCATCTCCAAACCATGAGCACACCAAGAAGAGTCAAGTCTTGCCCAATTACAGACAACAGGAGCTCAGTTAAAACATCCTGCTCCTGCAGGATGTTTATGGAGTGGGTCAAACCTACTGACTTTTGGCAGTTTAGCTGGTCTGATGGGACAATAAGAGGGATGTTGTTTATGTAATTCTTATTTTAAATTGAGCTCTGATCCCCGGGAGTACGAGAGGCTCCTGAGGAGTCGTGTTTGCGAAGGTCTGCACCATGTCATTCTCCGTGGGCTGCTGAAGAGCCATCATTCATTACACACAGCAGCATCTTCTGCTTGCTGGCCAGTTAAACAGGCTCTCCTCTGCCCAACCACTTTGGGGGCATTGTCAAATTTACTGGTTCTCTCACCAGAGTAACCCTGCAGGATGGGAGAGAGGACCAGTGCTGAGATAGGACTAGGATGCAGTACATACTGGCTGAAAAACCTCATGAGTGACAAATACCTAATATTTTGCCTTTCATCTGGATGCTCCTCCATCAACCCTTTGATGATTAATGCTCTGATGATGTGGCATGGAAACCACATCCCCTGCACACTGCTTGTGACGCTGAGCAGGGTAGCAGAATCACTTCTGGGGGCTGATGTCTTGGGAAGCATACCCCAAATGAAATCCTTCTGTTTGCTTATACACAACTTAGGTTACAAGTATAGATCTCACCTGCTCTGAATTTTCATGCCTTTTTTCCTAAGCACGGCTTGTTTTCTGCTTCTTCTTCTTACTAATAACTATGGTTTTTATTTAAGCAGAAAGCGTATTCCCTAATACTCTTTTTGATACCTATACAGCTCTTTCATCATTTGCTTCCCCTTCCATACTTGTTAACAGATACACGATATGCTTTGTAACTATTTCATACATGGTGATCATCTGTACTACAGCAGCCTTGTAATGCTATGGTGGCTATGTGAGCTTCCAAGGACCTTCCAAGGACTTTGGGCTGAGCAATGGAAATCAAGACAAATCAGCGCTGTATCAGGGCAGGATGCACGTCAGGGTGGGTTTTTCTTTCTATAGCCCTAAGGAAATACAATTTTCTTTCTCAGAGGTGGGTAAATGGCATGTGCGACCTGAAAGGGCTGCAGCCAGGATGTCTGTCCAGCCTCACCATCACGCTTCCCAAGAGCAGGATGGCAGAGCACACCTCACAGATGACGCACGTGCTCCAACCTACCCACGCCACCTTTTGAGTTAAGTCTTATCTTTGTTATTCTTATATGGGAGTGACTTCCAGCCTCAGAAATGGGAAGCAAAGGAAAAGTAACAATGACTTCAGAATTCATAATTAAAAAATGAATTAGTTCCTGAAAAGTTGTTCCTAAAAACTGTTGAAGCCTGAGCTCCCTGCCAATTCCCAGCATGAACTGTGTGTTAGTCCCCCTCTTTCACATAAGGAAATGGGCTCCATTAGGCCTATTTATCCTTCCCAGCTTGGTAGTCCACACAATGCTGGAACATGACAAAGTGGTCACCAGTGTTGCAAAGGCAGTCCCATGATTACAAGTTATATGAGCAAGGTGAGTTACTTATTCCCCTCTCCCCAAAAAACACCCCAACAACTGCATCTAGAAGAAGAATGCCTGACTCCTGGCACAGGAACGTGTGTCCCTGGTCTTCATCCAACATGTGCCCTGAAGGCTTTATTTTTCCACTGTTTGTTGAGTGCATAAAATCCAGCATGTTGCTCGGCTGTGTTCTTTGCTGCCAATCCCAGGCTGTGGTGTTGGCACTTTGTGTCTCTGCTTTAGCACAAACATATCCTAAAGCTTGGTGTGTGACACAAGAGGATCACCCAAGGACACAGGAACACATTAATACTGCAGAGCTGGAATGTGACTCCCCTAAAGCACACAGGGGTTGGAGTACGCCATAAGAAAGTGGAAATGACTGTTCCTTAAGCAATTGCCAGTAGTCCCTGAGTATCAGTAGCTGCCAACAATAGTTTATGCAACTCATATCGTGCTTCACCTACCCCCAGAGCCTGTCTATGAGCATGAAAGAGGAATACTGAATACAACTTCATCCTTAATGTGCATGAGCTCTGCAGAGAACAGCTGGGAACAGCAGCCTCTCTCCAGGTAAATACACCACCCAGGCGGGGGGAAGAGCCCATGCAAGGGGAAACCTGATGATGATCCAGTTTTTAATCAGCATTTATTTTGTAAACTGAGGGTTTACAATTGTTTAGATGCTTACAGGCATCTCCAGTATCTGGTGAGGATTTTCTATAGGGAGAAAATGAGCAGAATACATTGAGGCAAAATGTTTCTGATCAAATGTCATAAATAAATTTATCCCTTTTATGATGAGTCCCATGATACAGGATTCAGCCAATTTTCTTTGAGCCTCAGGTCTTTGAGTGATAGGATTATAAGACATTTTTCTTTCTTTTCAAGGCAAATTTTCAGTTTTTCAAGCCCTGTTGAACTGTTAAAAAAGGGACCAACTTAAAGAAAATCAGTGGCAAATTCAAATCACCTTAGATAGAAACCTTAAAAAAAGTACAAGGCTTTTTTGTTTTCTTTTAATGTAATCCTGTGGTTTCTGAGAGCTTACCTTGTGGGTTTTGAATGCTTGGAGTTTGAAGTACTGCTGCAACGAATTTTAAAATAGAGACTTTAAGCTTGATGAAACTGTAGTGCAGTCTAAAGTAATAGGAAAAGGAGCTTAAAGGTCTCTTTACGCACTCAAAAAACAGATAATGGCAATAGATAGGGCAAACCCAAGGCTTGCAGCTAAATTAAGCAATACCAGGACAATTTCAGACCTTTCCAGATCTGACCCAGCTGTAGCTCAAAGACAGCACTGAGAAACCACGCAAGAGGAAGGGTGTGCAGAGCTGGAGCTGGGCAAAACTCAGCAAAGCGTTTGTGATAGAAGCCAACAACGTATCCACCTCATCTTCCTTACCCAAAACCAAAGTCCTGGGTGGTTGCTGGCTACTGACAGGACACCCCTTACAGCCCTAAGCCAGGCAGAAATTTGGGTGCATCTCATAGTACTTGGGTTCACACAGCTTCTTGCACCTAACTGCAGTGACTGCCAGAAATGAGGTTTTAGGACCCTTCAGGACTAAGGTGTCCCAAAGCCCTACCTTGGCCAGACGCTCTGCTGTCCTGGTGTCTCTGGAGCACCTCCTCTTCCTCACTTGTCCTTCAGCGTTGCCATGCCCAGGGCCTCCGAGCTGTAGTCGTACTGGTTGCTGGAGGACATGGACCGTCCCCAGGAGCACTGCAGGTTGGAGCCCCTTTTGCGAAAGGAGGATGTGAACCTGTAGAAGTTGCGGTGCCTGTTGCGCAGGTACTCCCGGTAGTTTTTGGTGAGGAGAGTGTAGAGGAAGGGGTTGATGCAGCTGTTGCTGTAGGTCAGGCAGGTCACCAGGTAATTAATGCACTTTTGGGTTTGGGTGGTGAGCTGGAGGGAGCTGCTGTAGAGTCGCACCAGCTGCCAGATCCAAAATGGCAGGAAACAGGCCCAGAAGACCAGCACGATGCTGAAAATCATGATGAGGACCTTCTGTCGGGGGGATCTCTTGCTCTTCTCTTTGTGGGGGGGGTTCTTCTGGGACTCTAGGTAGGTCCTGGCCAGACGCGTGTAGAGGAATCCAATGATGATTCCTGGAGCCATGATGCTAGTGCTGAAGAGCACTGTCAGGTAGGTCCGGTAGGCGTCCACGCTCCAGGTAGGCGCACACATCCTCTTCACCTTGCCCTCTGCCTTTCCCCCCTCAGTCAGGGTGACCATCAGCATCATGGGCAGAGTAAGGAGCAGTGAGACTGACCAGACAGCCCCTGCTGTGACCTTCCGGTAGCCTCGTGACCTCTTCAGTGTGTCCAGGGGCCGGGTGACGGCCAGGTAGCGCTCGGTGCACATCAGAGTGAGGGTGAAGATGCTGGCGTGCATGGTGAGCAGGTCCAGGCTGAGCAGGATGCGGCACCCCAGGTCCCCGAAGTACCAGTCCTGAGCCAGGTAGGTGCAGACGATGAAGGGGATAGTGGAGAGGTAGAGCAGGTCGGCCAGGGCCAGGCCGCGGCCGAGGTCGAGGGTGGCCTGGATGAGGGTGCGCACGTGCGGGTCGCTGTCGTCGTCATCTCAGCGCACTTCCTCTCGCGAGCCGCGCAACTGCACGACGTAGGCGATGATCGCGGTGATCACGCCCATGATGATGGCGACGGTGGCGAGGGCGAGGAGCGCGTACACCCCGGTCATCAGAAGCGCTCCGGTTTCACGAGAGCGAACACGAGATACACGATCGCCGCGACCCCGAGACCGGCGGCGAGAAGTTCAAAGACGATCACAGCTTCTCCACCGCCTTCCCCAGCAGCCCGACGACGACGAACAAGGCGATCACGCCGAGCGCGTAGACG
>JANHGB010013331.1:0-18102 GCA_026283785.1 Coracopsis vasa
AGTCCTTAGAGGAGCTTCCAGTGCCTAAAGGGGCTGACAAGAAATCTGTAGAGGGGATTTTTGACAAGGGCCTGTAGGGACAGGACAAGGGGGAATGGCTTTAAACTGACAGAGGGAAGATTGAGATGAGACATTAGGAAGAAATTCTTCCCTGTGAGGTGCTGAGGCCCTGGCACAGGGTGCCCAGAGAAGCTGTGGCTGCCCCGTCCCTGGCAGTGTCCAAGGCCAGGCTGGACGGAGCTTGGAGCAACTCGGTCTAGTGGAAGGTGTCCCTGCCCATGGCAGGGGCTGGAACTGGATGAGCTTTAAGGCCCTTTCCAGCCCAAGCTAGGATGTGGTTCTGTGGTAAAGCGCCTCCTTCACACGCCTTCCCGCGCAAACTGCCTCGCCACGCCCTCGCTGGCGTGCTCGCGCTCCCTAGGCGGCTTCTGATAGGCTGTGTGGGGTGGCCTTCGTTACTCTGGCAACGCCCAGAACGCGTCAGTGACTCTAACGGTTGTGGCGGCCGCTGGTCGGTGTCTGCTGCCTGAGGTGAAGGTGTCGTGCGGTCCGATGTGCTGTTCCGCTGCAGGTCGGATCGGCTCCACAGCAGCTTCCCTCGGGGAGTCCCATACCGTCAAGTCTGCAATAGAAGCAGGAGACTTCAAAGGTAAAGATAAAATTTGGGGATGCCAGTTCTCCTAAAGGTAAACGTGCATACATGAACCAAAGGGATCTCCATGGACATTGTGGTGTTGGAGAGAGTACACCCTGGTTTAGATGTGTTTCACGTTGAGGTGTGTTTAACCAATGGCTTGTATTGACTAGATCACCATTGATTTTGAAAGCAACTTGGGCAACTTACACGGTTAGGAAGATGCTACTGTAGTCTTTGTAGAAACAGTTAATCCCATCCTGAAATGAAATTAATTTTTGAAGGCATTGTGCTTAAGTCTATTTCCTTCCAACTGAAGATTTCCAGCCCTGCTCTAGGAGTTAATAGGGAGCCAACTCCTGCTACAATATAATCATGGAGGTGTTTACTAGGAATTTTAATAAAACAAATTTTCAGTGGTTTCTGTGAAAATCACTGTAGTACTTCCCTATGACAGATGAAGATAATGAAATCTGTCATAAGGTCAAGAAACAGTACAGTAAGGAAAAGCAGTCATGTTACTTTCATGGGTTGGAATGCAACATGGATGTTTTCTACCTACAACCATTGGGATAATACCTGAGCACTATTAAAGTATATAGATTTAATTCTTCAGTACATTTGAGCAATATCTAATCTATTTTGCAGAAAGGATACAGAGGCAAATTAAGTGAATTGGTGTAGAGTAGGAGTGTTTGAGGCCAAAACTCCAGGATTCTGCCCTTCTCCCCCACCCCCAGCCACCATGGTATATATAATTTAGAGTAAGGTCATCAGTAAGAGAACTGTAAGACATTCTGGTGTATTATAGGAATCCCATTAATAAGTGGGGGAAAGTCTGCCTGTGCTTCCCATCAGAAGACCTTTCCAGGAACCAGAGAGGGATATCGTAAGCAAAAGTGAATTGAGAGGATAGGGGAGAAACAGCTGAGAAAGTTGCAATCCCGCCTTAAAAAAGACAAAGATTTTTGTGTTTTGGGGACAAAACTTTCATTGCTTCTTTTTGGTTAAATCAGAATTTAAAAGTTTTGGCATAAGACCTAAGGTGCCACTAGGCAGATATTCAAAAGTAGTTAGGCACTTAAAGATTCAGGTACCTCAGTTTTTACCTCACAGTTAGTGGAAACATCACTGGTTGCTGGTTTGTGTTCTAAAGTTTTTAAATACCTTTAAAAACCTGCTCAGAAGTTCTGTCATCTGAGTATTCCTCAGCCACCAAAAGAATGCTGAATCCTGGGGAAATTAAAGAGAATGTGACTGTGAAATTGAGGCCTGAACACATGCAGTTACTGAAAAACCGGAACTTCACAGCTTTGCTTTAAAATTTTGGATGTAGTTTAGAAAAGCACTTTAACACTTGCTTAAAGCTTATTAACTTCAGTAAAAGTTAAATGTGTTCTTAAGTGCGATCCTTAATAGGAAAGATCCTTTCCCGGGGTGTTTCAGTTGGAGAAGAACCCTGGACGAAAGGAGAAGTAAAAACACAACAAAAAAACCGAGTGAACTCTTTCTCATGGGATTGATTTCAATTATTCACTTAAATCTGCATGCAGAATGGTAAGAAGATGTGTTTGCTGTGAGTTTTCAAACACTGTTGGCATAAATAATTTTTGTTAAAACAAACATTTTTTGCTTTTAATTTGTTATTTTTAACTTGATGATTACTCTTCCCAGCAATCCTTCCTGACAAAAAAAGGCCTGATTAGTTCAAATTCTATTATAAGAAATACATTGTGCTAGTATATATGTAAAGGCTGAATTTCTGAGAGGTAATTTCTGTTAAGACTAAAAAATATGTTATTTGGCATTGTCATGATGGTAATGCTTATATTTATTTATAGTATATATATTACCCTCTGTGATTTTTCTCCTACTTTCCTGTATCTATCTATACATATATATTTTAACATAATTAATAGTGGATTCAAGTAATGAATTCTATTCATCCGAATACTTGAGTGATACAAGCCAGAGACAGGTTAAAGCTAACTGGAACCCACATGAATCAAGCTCTTGGCTCTCCTGAAGATTCAGTGGAATGTTAAAATGTTTGCAAACAGAAGGGGTTATACATTTGCATATTTGGAAAGGTTGTGGGGGCCTGGACACAAATCAATAGCCTTCCAATATTGACTGAGGATGCTCACTTGCTTTGTTGTAGCTGTTTCCTTTAGAAATTACATTCTTTTGCTCATATTGCTTTTGCCATTGTGAGCTCAGTCTCTGTTCTTTTAGAACTGAAGCATTTACTTCTGCCTTTGTTGAGGTTTTGAACTGACATTGGATTTTATATATTGGGCAGTGGAAACCCTGGCAAGGGACCTTGTATTTACGGTTTTCAATAACACAAATTCTAGCATCTCTTAGGTTTGGTTTGGGTTTTTTTTTGTTTTTTTTTTTCCTTTTTTTAAAAGGAGACAACATGCACAAAATACGTAAAAAATAACAAAGTCTTAGTTAAAAAATTCCTCTACAGCTTCTGCAATGCTGTTGCAAGAAATTGATTCTGCCAGTGTAAATCCATGACCTTTGCAAGGGCTTCTACTTGCTGCCTGTGTCATTACTCGATTTCCAATGGAAAGTGAGGGCACAAGAAGTACTATTTGCAGCCATTTCCAGTCAGTGCTTATGATAGTTCTAACCTCAGTGTCAGAGAGTCGTGTGTTTTGCAGTTCAATTCAGTGACTATCTGGCCCCAGCTCTTGAAAGGAGGGAGCTAGGGGAAAGGCAGACAGGGAGTACAATTACAGGCAGCTTAATTCACTGCCTGTGAAACAGTCAGCTATTTACCTTTCAGATGCACTAACTACAGTCAAGAGACACTTGCTATATCCACTTGTCACTGTATGGTGTGCTGGGTTTCTGTTATGATATTCCTAGAAGATGTATTAATTGAATTCAGTGTGTTGACTTGTGGACATGTGCCTTCTGATGCACCTTCATGCACTTGAGAGTGGATTAAGATCATTTGTGTCAATAAGGCTGGGGTTTGTGAAACTGAGGTTGGATGCTGAGATGGTTAAAGTCAAAGTTAGACATTTCAGTGGGCCACCTATATGTGTAAGGGTGTTAATAAATGTGGCATCTGTGTGGAAGATGCATAGGGCACAGGGCAGCTGGCACAGCCAAGTGTCAGTTGACAGAGATGTAATTCTGGGTTGTAGACAGATGAATCCCAAACCTTGTGAAAAAGGGCAGGTGGCCTAATGGTCACTTAATGGTTTGTGTCTTTGCTGGATTTCCATTACTGTCCAGCCTTAGAGTGTTTAGTCATCTTCAGCTATGGGTGTATGTTTGAGATTTTGTACTAGTTACACTATTTTTGTGATTTAATAGAAATCGTGATGCACTGATCTAACATTTCAGCATCCAAATCATCCTTTGGGCTGTTGACAACATAAAAAAATCATTAAACTTCCCCTCCCCCAAAAAGACTTGTACCACAGCTTGATTAAAGAGTAGCACCCCATCCTGAGTAGATATATATTCCCCAAACACTATATCTGTTGCTTGAGGAATTTATTATTTGCTTTTGACAAGTAAAAGATATCATTGAAGTAGTTTATGCCCTTTCCTCCTGTGATCATCTCAAATGTAAAAGAAATCTTGATTTTGATTTGTATTGCTTGTGGTTCGTTCACTCAGCCGTCCAGATCTTTATCTATATTTGTTGTTGCAATCATTAAGTTGCATGAGATAAATAACTTCGTAGAGCTGTACAATGCTCACACAACCAATAAATTTAATAAAGCAAAAAACAAAAGTCTGGAAAGTAAAATGCCAGTACTGACAATACTAATAATATATATTCTTGACAGGTATTACGGGGTGAATTCAAGTCTTGCTCGTTTCATTGTAGTCAGTTGTGTAAGGATTTTATTCTGATTTATATACACAAAGAGAATAACTATAAAATAACTATAAAGTGATGCATTGTGTATACAATATACATAATGTGTTATTATATATGCACTTACCCCAAACCCAGAAGAATCAAATTGGTTGGTTGAAGGTGCACTTTAAATATATTAAAAATACTATATTAATATATTTTTTAATTAGGAAGATAAGATATTGCAGTCTTAATTTTACTTCCGTACTTTTAATCATATTCCTTTGTGTGTTGATGAGTTTAGCCAGCATAGCTGAAATGTCTGAGCAACACAGTTATAAGGAAAAAAGAAACAACTGAAGAGAGATTTTCTCTTGCATATGAAGATGCATGTGACCTAAATCTAACTATAGGGTACATACAAGTTGAAAATTATACAATTGAAAGCTGTGAATATGAAAATGGCAAACGTTTGGGTTTTGTTTTGTTTGGTCTTTTTTTTATTTGCTTGGGTTTAAAATGTGAAATTTATAATTTAAATCTTTAAAAACTTTTATCTTGCAATGAATTAGTAGTTCCCAGTTCTATCTCCTCAGTTTATGAAAATGAAAAAGATCTCTACTGAGGCCAGATTTGTAGGGTCTCATCTGGAAATTGATTTTTTTTTTTTTTCTCAAATTTCAGTATGACATCTTTCTCCTTTCATTACAATCTTCCTCCCATATTCCTTATGTCCTTCTGTCATCCTGGCTGTTAGCTGTCTTGTGGCTGGCCATAGGAATTTCCTTAATTTCTGAGGAATTTCTTTTCACTTGGAAGCAAACCTTGTGAGAATACGTTTCTTATGCCCATTGGGAAACCTTTGGCAATCAGGAACCAAGAACTGAATTCCTGCTCCCCCTAACAGATAGATAAAGGACTGGATAAATGTATTTGTTGTTTGAGTGTTCTTCTATACAAAAGGTACACTCCAAGTCTCAGAGGTGCTGTTTTTTGGTTGCTTAAACTATGTCATTAACCCAGCATACCAGCTCTACAGAGCAGCTGTGCTACTATGGGTAGTTATTATATTTGAATCAGAGTATATTATATTGAACCTATGAAGAACTATGATTTCTTAAAATTATATTTTTCCTAGAATGTTTCATTTGATAACAAATGTTAGGTCCAGCCAAAGTAATGAAATTTCCTTTCACCTAGTTAAGAATTATCAATTGTTGGACTTGCAGACATGCTTTACTGTTATAATACTATGAAGGGAGAAAAGTGGTTTGTTTTTTGGTTTGGTTTTGTTGTTTGTTTGTTTGTTTTTTTCTTTTAGAAATGAGGGGATAAAATACCCTCACAATAATGATAAAGACATTATAATTGCATTTGGAATATTCAAAGTAACATAGTACCATCTGGATATCTCTTTACTAATGCATCATTTTTCACAATTAATCTACCTTATTATACATTTATTCATTCATGGAAGGGCAGTTGATGAGCACAAGGCAAATAGAGTGTGCTGGTTTTTTTCTTTATGTGGACTCAAACAGTCTCACTTTCTCAGAAAGTGCTTTTAGAAAAGTTTTTTACTTCCTATAGAATTTGAAATTTAGAAAACAGTAAGGACAGACAGCTTAAGGAAGAGGCTTGCCTCATTTGAATAGAGCATTTAAAATAACCATAAAAAATTAAAGAATAAAGTTTAACAAGAGAAGGAATGTAAAAAAAAATAATAAAAATCTCTATGTTCAAAGAGAAATATCTCAGTGGTAGAGACTATTTGTTAGATAAGTTTAAAGGATTTCCTTTCCAGTTAAGGAAATTCTAATGGCATAACAAGATATACGATGTCATTTCTTTCAGAGCAGAGCCCAGAATGTAATAACATTAACATTTTTTTCACTTTTTAACTGCATAATAATTAGCGGGAATTTAGAGAGCTGTATGGAAGTTAAATCCTAAAAAAATTATTTTAATAGCTACCCAGTAATCTTTACTGCTGTGGGTTTACAGTGCTGTATTTTATACATTATGCTGAAAGCCAATTTCTCCATCTGTTTTTATGTTTGCACAACATTATAAGTATTTCATAGGGAAGCTTTTAGTATGATCTGAAAAAGCCCTGAAATACTTATATTTTATAATGGGTTTTCAAGTTATGGCCTTATAACAGTGCAGTGAAAAAAAGGTGTTTTCAAGTATGTTAGCAAATAGCAGGGTTTGCATGTCTTTCTCTTAGGAATTTGCTTCCTACCCTGAGTTCAGGTTAAGTAAGTCATTTATTACTGTCCAGTTGTGCACAGCCTTTTAAATCACAGTCAGTCAAGATACCCGCTTTGTGCATTCTGTGTCCACTGGGATTCAAAAAGCTGCAGCATCCCATTGCTACTATGGTTTGTTCCCTGTGTAACAAGAGCTTTCAGAGGTTTGGCTCATTTACAGACCTATGAGCTTTTTGCGCTTAGAAATGTCAACAGTGGGTACAGCTAATGTCTGGGACCTCTTTACTTCCACTCTGCGAGTCAGTGTGATGCTCTGAAGTGAGCATTCAGCAAAACATATAAACCTTCTGGAAATTAATATCATAAATACTCAAATTGGGCAAAAAGTGTAATTTTACTTAAAGATGTTTGTACAAAAATATAAATTATACAGAAAACTGCTTGGTGAGGAGCAGTGCACTTGACATGTTTTATTGTTTTAATATGTTTTTAATAGTACATTTTTACCATTTTTCTTCTATTCATCGAGTTATTATTAGGCAACTACAATCAATAATTTAAAGGGGCCTGTTCTGGCTTTTAGTACATTTTTATGGCTCCCCTGACAGTAATGAGAGTTTAAAACATACTGTATCTTCTGATATCTGGTTCATAACATGAATCTTGTGTCACTTTCTATAGAATTTTAGATAGAAATTTTCCACATTTGCTTTACATTTGTGCTGTGTATGTTTTGGGGTTCATAATACTTTTCCTCAGACAGAAACTATGTGGCTTAGCTACTCCAGCTTTTTCCCTCTGAAGTTTTCCAACATTGCTACCTGCTCATTGAAGGGGGCTGGACTAGATGACCTTTGGGGATCCTTTCCAACCAAACTATTCTATGATTCTACGATTCTCTGGTTCAGTTCCCAGGACGAGCAGAGCTGGCAGCACTGGGTGGGATCCACATACTGTGTAGATGCTTCCAGAATCTGCAGGTATCATGTAACTTCACACCGCATTACTGCACCTCTTCAGTGGCACCAAAGAAAATGAGGACTTTATCCACACTGCTCTTAGGAGCCCTGCTTGAGTTTTAACTCAAGCTCACAAGCCAGGTGGCTCAAAAAAGTTGCACTTAAGTTGTCTAAGAGGACTTGGATATGAGCCATTTCTGCAGCTTTAGTTTGACTTTCCTTACCTGGAAGTCCAGTTAGCTCACTTCTAATTAAACAAGAAATGTGGGTCAGCTTTGTGATGGTGAGGACAGCAAGGGATTTGAGGTTTGCATCCTTGGTCCAAGTTAAAATGACAGAACCAGCATTGCTTAAATTACAAACTAGGCTTTCTCCTGTTCAATGACCCAATTCAGCCTCATTCTTTAACCTTTTTCAAATGTATTTTTTTCACCTAACATATAGCAAGATAGCTGCAATGCGTGTATCTACAGTTTTGTGTGCAAAAGATACGCATACATGTTTCTTGGAGTCAAATGTGAAGGTCATATAGGACTCAGATTCTCAGGGAAACAGTGACTTGTGCTGCTACAATGCAGCGTATACATTCTGTTTGTGGATCCATTCCTTGGAAAGTACATAATCAGGAAGTGACCCTTCCATACCTACAGTATTCACAAGAATCTGTGAATTACTATACTGTTTCAGGAAGCATAGGATTAAAAAATGGTTTGGGTTGGAAGGGACCTTAAAGCCCTTCCAGTTCCAACCCCCTGCCAAAGGCAGGGACACCTTCCACGAGACCATGTTGCTCCAAGCCCCTTCCAACCTGGCCTTGAACACTGCCAGGGATGGGGCATTCTTGTAAAGTTTGTGAAGTTGTGATTGTTTTGTGAAGTTTTATCTTTTGCTTCCCTGAAGATTAAAGATCCTGTTATGGGTTTATATGAGTGAATAGTGAAAATATGTTATGCAAGAGAAACGTTTTATAATACAATCCTCTGTCCATTTGGACAGTATTCAGGCCGCAGGAAAAATTTTTATAGTAGCCCCAAATGCCAAATCTTTACATGGCTCAGAGATAACAATTTTATTTTTTTCATCTTTTTTGCCCTTCTCTTTTCAGCAACAACTCACGAGTGTGACTTCAAGAGTATACTTTACGTCCAGACAACAAAAAAAGTCACAGGGTACTCTTATTTCTTCTGCCTCTTATAGTATACGTGATAAGGAGTAGTGGCTAGCTTGCAAATCATGAGAAACAAAGAAAATATATGCAGGGTTGAAGCTTGCAAGTGAATTTAATTTTAATAAAATGTTAGTGCTCATTCTGAACATAAGACCAGCTTTCTTTTTCTGTGAATATACAGGTTTCAGGAATACCCTATACCCTCCATGGAACAGAATGATGACTTAATTGTTCTTGCAAATGACAGCTTTACTTTGCTGTGAGTTTATGAGGCAGTAAGTTTGCCTCATAACTTGCAGCATTTACCCAGCACATCTCTGTGATGCTGTGAGCTATTTATTACTAAGTATGTGGAGGGAAGGGAAATGATCATATAAGTGCTGAAAAGAGACATACTATGCTGAAAAAAAGATACTCTTCCACTAGCATCCATTTGGTCTCTTATTCTATTCCCAGTTCCTTTCAGATACAGATCCAGTGCTACCAGTGGGCTTGCAGTGGTGTAAATGGTCAGTTGGAGATGGATAAATAGCATGCATAACCCAGGAATATTAAATTTAAAGTTAATCTATAGGCTAGATAGATACTTGTATTCATACATGCTGGTGATACTCAAAGAAAGAGCAAATTAATCTGAATGACTGTGCTAAATGGGACTGAAGAGCCATCTAGCCAAACAGCGTATGTATGAGTTAGGCAGGATGGATGGATGGATGGATGGTTAAAAATACTTCCCCTGGGTTCATCTGAGTTTCCAGTGATATGCTACTTGCTGAATGTAAGAACATTGGTGATCAAATATTCCCTGAATCAGAAGTGGCGCCTTTTATTTTATTTATTTTACTTTTAAATGCCATCTGTCACACTTGTAACACTGAAAATCCTCATCCTTTGTACTGGTTGTTTTCATAATGGTTGCAAATATGTAATATTATAAATAACATCAGTGTCAGTAATTTAATGGGCTAATACCTAAGTTCTGTGAAAATAAAGATCTGTTCTCAGGTTAATTAATTGCGTGCAATGCATTGTATGCATAGTTATTCTCAGTGACTAATGTATGCTAATGCTAAATAAGGTATGTAAATCCATCAATGAAGTCTATTTTCCCCTTGATATATACAAATAACTCCTAACACTTGTGTGAGCTAAGTCTTATTTATTGTTAACTGGAAAATAAATAGTTCAGTGACAAGGCAGTCCTGATTTCTCAGTAAAGCAGTTTTGCATGGGAATTAGCAAACTGGTTCAATTAAAATAAAACCATTTTCCTCTTTGAAATAAAGTTATACCTTAATCTGCCAGTGATACTGGTGAACAGTTCCTGTTCACTGCTGTTCTATTCCTTACAAGTGAACAGTTCCCGTTCACTGCTATAGATTTTGTAGATGTATTCTTGGGACTATTACCAGATGCAAATATTAATGGTGCTCTGCATGGAAATAACAGGGAGCAAGGCCAGTTTTAGTCTTGGGAATATGGATTCATACTGGACCAGAAGGAGAGATGTTGTTATTTTGGTATTCCCATCCCTGATCTAGACTGTTTGAATTATGAACATGCAGAGGGGCCAGGAGATACTCCAGCAGTGTTTCTACAGGATCTGACTTGCAGGCTGGGCTAAAGCAGGTACTTACTGCTGCAGCAGTGACTTCTAAGCTTCTGCTGCACAGATAGGAAGAAGCGCAGTTTTCATCACTTCTTTACTCATGTTTGTTGCTGTTTCAGTCTCTGAAACAGGCTGGATGCAGGGAATTCAGAAACCTGCTTCCTTTTCTGGTGTTCCCAGAGCTGTGCCTCTAGAAACTTAAAACAAGTTAGGCAATCAGGGCTCCTTAAAAATGTTGCCTACTGAAGTTTGATTGCACCTGTGGCAGGAGACAGTAAGGTTTTTTTCTGCTGAAAGATACTCTGTGAGTGGATTATTTTTATTTCTGTTTTTCTTTAATCTGCTCATCCAGTTCTAATGCAGGTGGCAGGTTCTTTTCACAGTGATACTTAGCTGAAACCAGAGCTAGTTATAATACCACAATAGACTCTTCTGCCAGCACCCAGCTCTGCCTGCCCTGCTCAGTTACTGCAGGTCTCCACCCCATCAACAAGGTGTCCTGAAGTGGGCACCACAGCTTGCTAAAAATATCCTGTGTGTTGGCTAAATATCAAGTTAAAGAGAAGGGCAGGAAGGGGAGGGGATGGCAATTGGGGGTGGCAGTGATGGTTTTCCATCATGCTTTTCTGTAGCACTACATACACCAAGCTTTGTGTTGTTACTGTTTTATCACCATGTTAGTGGTGACTTGCATGTGCTTGATCAGGTGCAAGTGGTGTGAGATGGCTGATTGCTCACCTCCTTGTGGGTATATTTTTTGGTAGCTGAAGATTTTCTATGTGTCAGAGAATAAAAGCACACTGCAAGTAAGTCATGTATGTTTAGACTTAGACCCTTCAGAACAAGGCTTTGCAGACACGTGCGTACATAGCTCAGGTTAAATTTGACTTTCTTTCCAAAAAGCGAGTGATTTCTTCACAGTCAGAATTATGGCAATCAACAAACATTGACAGATACAAAGAAGCCAAAGAAAAAAATTCTAGATAACCAGAGAATGTCACATCATGATTTGAAAAATTCTTTGTAGAGGGATGCCTCCCAATCTTCTAATTATCCTTTCTGGTAACGTAATCAAAAGCTAATTATGAATCATAGTTATTTGCAATGATACACTATGAAAAAGAATTGGAGGGAAAACATGAGTACAACGAGAATCATAGTCTCATCTGCTAAATCTCTGATTGAGCTGTCCTTTTTTGATGGATGTAGACTGCTGACTGACAGTTTTTCCTTTCAGGGCTGTCATTTTCATTCTCCCGTTCCTTTTCTACTTCATCTAATAAAGGGTTATTCCTAAATTTAGGGAAAAGTATGGGCAAATTTGGACTGAAACACTTCGAATGGTTGCTTTTATAGCCTGCACTTCAACTGTAGTCACAAATATGTCCCGATTGCTATTACTGTTTTGTATAGCTTCAACTTCTTTTTCCTAGGAATTAGCTGCAATGTAGCCCATCTAAATGTAGGAAAATCTTCATTCTGTATTACTTGACTTCTGTGTAGACCCTATCTACTTGCTGAGGGCTTCAGCCAGCAGTCACCAAGCTTAGTGTGTTAAGTCTACAAGCCTGTACAAATGTATATGTTTTGATTATTGGTGTTTGCATCACTGTTGTGGAGCTGGTTCTGTTAGATTTAGCATGCAGTGTGTAAAGTGTAACATCATCTTAACTCAGTGAGGCTTACTGTCCTTGCAAATATTTTGTTTGCATTAGTTGCAAAAAGCTGATACCCATTGTAGATGTGTCAGGATACAGTTAATACTTTTAGATGATACCTCAGTACTTTTGCCTGGTTTAGAAACAACTAATAGATTTCCCCTCCTTCCCCTCTCCTCCTAGTTTTTAGGTTAACAAATTTCCAAAGTTTGCATTCAAACTTTATTTTCATTCCTTGTTAAAAATCCATGCTAGCTATTAATTACAGAAGGGGTCAATCAAATGGACAATCATAAAATATATCTGAGGCATAAATACTAGTACAATACACTTTTTCCTCTATGACAAGTATGAAAAGTAGCTAAGATAAAGAATTTTACAAAGTGAATTCTCTATGATTTTCATAATGAAGTCTGGTCAGCCAGTGATCTGTTACTTCATCTATGCATTCCAGGAGAAAAATAAAGTTTGGGTAACACACACAACTGTAAACATATGAATCGTTATTTTGTAAGCTTTACTTTTCTTCTATGACAGAATTTGGTCAGAACTTGCAAATGAAAAGTCCAGACAGATTCTAGCTTGCAGCTACACCATCACAGCCTTTACTTTCCCCTACAAAATTACAGGTATTGTCTAATACAATGCAAATTTTGAAATTGCATTCCACATCTTTGGCCGTAAAGATGATAGTCTGCTTTTTATTGAAATATTAAAGGAGTTCTTTTGTTCCAAGGGTATTGAACTTTAATTTATTCTAATATTAAATGGGCTTTGAGGCACTGTTTAGGTTCTGACTTTGAGGTGCCTCTAAGCATGGAGATGATGATGACAACCTGTTGTCAAATTCCTAAAAAGCAATAAAGAAAAAGATGCTTTCTAATATTCCTATTCTTTTTTAATTTACTTCGTCCAAGACATTATTTTGTTACTGGGACTCGGGCTGAATTTGTAGACTGCTTACAGAAAAAGTAATGTCTAAAGATTGTAAGGGTACGTTGCTGAATTCTCAGTCAATAGTCCTTTCCAGAGATACTGATCCTCTTCTTTTTATAGAACGAAAAAAGCAACAATTATAACAGCAGCTCATGTTCTTAAGAAGTGGTATTGGTTAAGATTTCCTAGCCCTCATATGAGTAAGCCAGAATCCTTAAATAAATATATACTCTATTTAGATATTAGAAGCTTCCAGCTTGTCTTCTTAGAAAGAGACAAATTCTTTTTGGAAATGTATTTATTCTATTCAGAGATAATCTCCTTTATGTTGCACAGATTTTGAGTATTTCACTTCCTCTGCTGTTTTTCAAGTAATGTGCTCTGCTACAAAGTGTTTGCATAATCTAGGTGACTTATTTCATGGATTTTTTTTTTTTTCTCTGTGTGTGGGTTTTTTTTAAGGTAGGATATAAAAACAATGACTTAAGTGACATAAATAGCTATGCACTGCTTCCTTCCATCTGCATTATAGAAGTAGAAGGCCCATGTAATATAACTCATATAGAAATGTAAATTCTTATAGAAATCCCATAGAAGCAGCTAGGTGGCTGATGCCTACAGCCATTTCCACAAACATTTTGTTTCATGTGTTGTCATGCTTTCATTAGACAATGAAAACTTTGATTTCCTAGCACTTTGGTTGTGAAGTTGATTTTTACAATGCGAACATCAGGGTCGTGATACTTAAAGCATTTTTGGACACTTCAGTTAAGTATGGATTTTATACTTCACTCAACTGTCTTGGTGGTTATTGACTTCCTTTCTGCCTGTTTCAATGACAGACAGTTGGTATCATATTTCTGTAAGTTCTTTCATCATTAAAGAAACATAGAGACTCAGGGATACCTCCTTGCTCCAGGGAGGTAAACTTTAAGCACAACTGTCACTACCAGCCAATGTAGAAAAGCAAGACAATGATTAGAAGTACATGGCTTTACAAGTGGCAATTCCTTCTTTGAAATTTTCTTAGAGTGACATAGGACATTTCCTTGCCTTAGGATAACATCTATTTATAAAGAAAAAAAACCCACCCTATGTTTCTTTATAAGGATATGTACATGTGTGTCTAGTGCATGAGTATTAAATATACATGAGCATGTGTATGTGAGTGTATGTGTATATGTGCACCTGACTAACTCTGTATCTTCTTGGGGCAAGTTAAAAGAGGAGGTCCCTTTTAAGTTTTAAATAATAGTCTTATGCTCTCTTGATCAGACTCAAAAAAGTTTTTTCCATCCCTGGCAGTGTTCAAGGCGTAGGTTGAGCAACCTAGTCTTGTGGAAGGTGTCCCTGCCCATGGCAGGGAGCTAGATAGGAATGCTAGATAGGGAGCTAGATGAGCTTTAAGGTCCCTTCAAACCCAAAGCAGTCTATGATTCTATATCAGCGAGGCTATGACCAGTGCAGTAAAGCAGTTTGGCCCTGTGAATGTAAAGCAGATTGCACACATGCAAGATGCTATCTCTGCCTGTTGTCTGTGCTGCACTGCACATTATCTTTGTTGCTGTTGGCATTGCTTCCTGCTGATCTGCTCATCCTAAAGGAAACAAACCAGATTGTTAATTTGTCCATGTGACCTCCCCAGCCATTAGTGATTATTTCTGGTTATCTTCAGCATCCAGTGGGGAGGACAAACAGTTGGGGTACTTTATTTCTGTTTCTTTGTTTCTGGAGTGTGGCAAAGCATGGATGGTGCCATTTTTGTTAGTGCATGTTGATTCATACGAGACCACGTGTGAAACAGCCTCACTGTTATGCAATGATCTGCCCACACCATAACATGTACCTTTCCCATCTTGCCTGCCTTTCTCATCAGCCCTGAAATTAAAGTCTGGGCTGATTCTTTCTGGCAGCTAACCATCTGCAAAACAGGAAGCACTGGCTTTGCTGTGATTTCACACTTCTCTTGATTACGCTCACTTATGTCTGAGAGCCTTTAGGAGAGCCATGTAACACACGGTAGCTGCGGCCACACTTTCTTTGGGGACAAACAGGCAGAAAAGCAATGGTGGTGGAGTGCAATCTGGAATACCCAGCAGTGCTGTCCGAATTTGTTAGTTTCTCTTATACTTCAAAAGCTTTATGAAATGTTATGAAATGAATGGTCTAATTTCAGCATGTACAGCTCTACCTTCCCACAGGGAATTGCGCATATTATTTTACGGCCTTGCAGCCTATGTCTGGGTGGATAATTGTAACTGGAAAGGTGAGACTGGCTCAAGTTCTGTGAGCAGAAGTGTGCTTTTTACATGACAATGGCTAGAAAATAAAATTCCCTCTTTTTACTGATGTTTCTTTATATCTCTTCCTACTTCTCAGGCTGCAAGACCACAGCAAGGAGTTTATTAACTATTGCTGTCAAAAATCTGTCACACTTAAGACTGGCAGCCCTGAGAACAATACCCCAGTGAAGGATTTTTCAGATGTTTCCACAGTCAAATCACATTATTTAAAAGGATGGTAAGGAGCCATTCAACTTGCCCTGTTCCTTAGTAAGAACCTCAACCTGCTGGTGGTGATGCAGCCCAGGACATGGTTGGGTTTTGGGCCACAGGCACACACTGCTGAGTCATGTTGAGCTCGTGTCATCTGAGACCCCTAGTCTTTCTCCTCAGGGCTGTTCTCACTCCAGTCTCTCCTAGCCTATATTTGTGCTTGGGATTGCCCTGACCCATGGCAGGACCTTGCATTTGGCCTTTGAACTCCATGAGGTTCGCATGGTCCCACCTCTCCAGCCTGCCCAGGTCCCTCTGAATGGCATCACTTCCCTCTAGCATGTTGACCACACAGTGCTTCTGATATTACTGCTTCTGTTCTTAAGGCTACTGAGGATTACAGTCTTAAAATGTTAATAGAGTGAATTTCCCATTTGAGTTTGAATTTTTTGTGGGGATCAAAGTAAAAAAATCTGGTGGAGCTCCACGAAAAATGATTCAGAAAAAACTCTGGAAATACCACTGTGATCTTGGGACTAAATTTGACATTACCAATTGGTAGTTTTCATCTTGACACCTTTTTTAAAAGGCGTAATAATGTGAAACATTTAATTAGATCAAATTGAAATATAATTTGATGAGTGTGTATGAATATGGTAAATAGATGTGATCAGGATTCTGTAGTGATTCATTATTGAGTTATGCCATGTAAAACAAGCATAATAACTCACGAAGAACAAGTATTTCCTTAATACTTGCTTTTTTTTTCTCTGAAGTTGTACTCAAGCCAATGTAGTCTTCTTGAATCCCAGTAAGTACTATATAAAGGTGTTTGTGTGTAGGTTCATATATTGTTAGAGAATTAGATGTTTGTCATCATAACAAAAATAGGTACTCTTAATGAAGTCATTTGGAGGTACACTGACATTTGTTATATGTCTCAAATGCTTAACTTACTGAAGCTATTCTTGTTAAAAAAGCGAAAATTCTGTTTACCAGTAATAACATCTATGCACCCATGCAACTGTGATTGTAGTTTGTGACAGTCTCTTCTTATGTTAAAGGAGCCTTTATTTGCTAAATTGAATTAGAGGCTGCCTAAAAAAGGTTGTCACTTTTGACTTCAGCACTTAATTACTACTTTAGGACAATGAAAAGTTCCAGTAGTACAGGGATCAAGATCTTACTATATAAAAATACAAAAGGAAACCAATTGCTTTGTGTTACCATACCTGTAAATAACCTGTTGGATCAACCACTTTTGAAACATACTTTGCACTAGAGCCTTCATTATTTCTTGACAATGTGAGATAGCATCAGAAACCCTACTAATGCCAAAAGTGAGAGTTAAGTTTTGAGTCATTAGTCCATGTTCTAAGCATGGGACAATCTATGCCAGAAAAAACAGACAGCACAAACAGATGAAATATGACTTAGACATACAGCCCCCAACAAAATGTTAGTTTTAGTAAGAAAGGATGGAATAAGAAGCATGATTCCAAAGTAGGGCAATGCCCGGTTGTGTGAGTTTTTCGTTGTGGGAGAGTTTCTATTGCTTAATAACATTATTTGTGTGAGGGGAATTTTTCTGTTTTGCTCTTTCTAAAAAGGTTGTTCCAGGAGACAAATGTAAGTTATAAATCTTCCGCAGGTTTAAAAACTTCTATGCACAGAATAGAAATGGATTTGTTTTCCCAAGCAACAATTCTGCAGAGGTTTTTTATTTTAGTTGCATAATATAAACTTACTGAGATAATGTAACTATGTTTTATTTCTCAGCTGTAATGAAGAGAGGATTTAGAAATCAGTTCTGTTATTTCTTTAATATTTTCCAGAACTGCTTTGTCTTTCTCTTAATGTACTCACTGCCTAGTTTCCTCCTGAATAGATTTGCTTTACTCTCACTTTGGACAGCCTTTGTCATAGATAACTTCTGTCTTTAAGAGAGAACAGCTACACCATAAGTTCAGTGGCCTTACTGTTTAAGGTGGAACTTTGACACTTAGGATACAGAATTCTGTGCCAGGTCCATACAGAGATATCCACCATACTAGTGGTCCTTAGCCTAGGTAAAATTTCTGTTACACTTTTGATGGGAGAGTTTCAACACAGTTAAAGCCTATTGTGTAGATTATTTCTGTACTGTAACTGAACTACTGAAGACTCAAACTTGGGCAGTTTCTGCCTTCATGGATGCTGGAAAAGAGGACAAGATATTGCGAGCGTAGATTCTTCTTGACTTCCTAAGTCTTATGTAGGATCTAGCTCTTAAAGAGTTATTTTAGCAATGTGCATTGACTGTATGTCTCATGAGATGCATCTAAATATGTGAGAAAACAACTGATTTTCATAACTGCTGTACTCATAGGAGCAGTCGTAGCAGCTGGGGTGGATCTGCTGGTGAGGCTGAGTGTTGGCATGATGGTCACCAAGAAATTATTATTGGAGAAACTAAACAGAGAAGGGCCATGAGGATGATCAGGGGCTGGAGCACCTCTCAGACGAGGACAGGCTGAAAAAATTGGGGCTGTTCAGCCTGGAGAAGGGAAGGCTGCGTGGAGACCTCATAGCAGCCTTCCAGTATCTGAAGAGGGCCTA